>MJUU01029863.1:0-16870 GCA_002080025.1 Modiolus philippinarum
GAGTGCGGGGATAGCTGTCGTTTCCGACAACATCTAGTTATTTGTTGTCTTATGTTGTTGTTCTTCACTGCAGCTGTCTGTTGGTTTGTTAATTCACAAATTCTTAAATAGGCTAGTCAGATTCTGACTAAGCTTTCAGGATTTCTTGTTCACGGATCTAATCATGCTAATGTGCACCTTATTCTTGAAGTTTGATTTTATAGATTTAATACAATGCTATAAGCATGACAGTGTACAAATTAAAAGAATAACTAATTTTTAGTACAGACGACGCACATGTACCAATATAATGGAACAATCATAACTTTTTTTATAGACTGCTAAATATGTTTCTTCAGTTACTATTTTTAGTTTCTCATTTATAACGTGTATCTTACTTAAACATGATATTCTAATTATGACAGTGACACAGATCCAGAGATCCGGACATATAATTGATTTTCTCTAATGATACATGATGTATAAACTGGTCAGTCAAGTACCTAACCTGTATGAGTTATTACAGAAAAATAACATGCATGTGTTATTACTAATGGAAAAAATTGATAACATATGTATGTTATATGCTTCAAATAGGAATTATGCAGTCATAGTTTTGTTTTAAATGTATACCATTTTATCATTGCCATTATTGTCTACCAGCATGCTAGGAGTTAAATTCATAGGACTTCTCATAGTTTGCCAATATTGCAAAATATACATATGTTATTACAGGAAAAATATGCCTGTAATAATAAAAGGGTGTTATTACAGTGACTCTACATCACTTAAAAGTGTTTTCCCCAGACCAAAATAATGTCTAATCAGATTATATCTTAATTAACAGTAATGTATGAAAATCAAAGCATGTCAATAGGTTCTGCGCAAGTTTCTTAGTATTTCCCAAGTGCCTAATAATGTAACAATTTTTTAAATCATATTCCTGTAATAACTAAGCATTGTTATTACAAATTAAGTTATATCACTTTAGAGCCTTGTCTCATTGATTAACCATGGTTCATCAAAAATGTTTTAACTTAATTGAAAACTGATTTATCCAGGCTAAATAATTAGTTTCTGTGCAAATGTCTTAGCAATTCCCAAGTGACAAAAAAAAGGTAATATATTAAAGGTTGCTACATACATACGTTATTACAGAATTAGGAATAAAGAGCAGATAACTCAAAACAACATCTGTAATAACACATGCATGTTATTTTTCTGTAATAACTCATACAGGTTAGGTACTTGACTGCTGGTTGTGACCAGTTCTGTGAATTTACATACAGTACAAACAGAGGCATTCAGTTGAAAATCACTCAAATCCGACGTCGGTGAATTGTGTGTGAAACGGGGTGAATGTCCGACAACAAACCCGACATTCACCGACATTCACGGATGTCTGAGAAACTGATAAACAGAGGATTAACTCACCTGCTGTTGTTAATTGTACTTGTCAACATTTATCTACTTGTGTATAGGAAGTAATGATCTCTAAGTGCAGTTAATTATTTTGGAAAAGCTTGCTTTTCATATTTCAAATAGTCGGAATATCGAGAGGATATTTTTTAAAAATATTATGCGTATGGCAGAAAATAACTTATAATTGGTATGAACATCGTGAATTATATGTGACTGTCAGAACTCAAAGTTGTTAAAAGATCATATTATGTAAAATAATTTGTTACTTATTAAATAATTTGCACGAATATCAGCCTTAAAATTGCGTAATTTGGTTTTGTTAGGTCAAGGTTAATCTTAGTGAGTGACGACCTATAAATAGCACGCTATTAATAACTTTGAATTAAAAAAAAATCACACGAAAAATAGCTTCAGAGAAAATCAATATTCACATATTCTTGCAGGGAATACTTCAGTGAATATTCAGTTCCAAGAATTACTTAACATTCCATAAAAGCATTTGTTATTTTTTACACGATGTCACGCTCAACAGACGGTGAACTTTTCTCATTTTTTATGCTAACATCTTCATAAAAGTGTTTTATCCGAAAGAAGTTTCCAATAGTATAAAAGTTCCTTTTTGCTGAGATTAATTCTGAAATGCCTCAGCGAATTTTGGAAGAGACCATGTCTTTGGCTCCTATTTTTGTCACAAACAATACCTGCGAGCCTATTTTAAGGGGAATCCGCTAAACTGTATTTTGATTGGGCATAAAAATAGAAATTCCATACTTCAATTTCGTGCAACCCGAACATTCTAGCATGTCAGTATGAGAATCTACGGAGGCTTACGTTTTGAAATTAGACGTGTTTTAACCCACTTTTCTCGGTCAAATGGAAACTGAGGAGATATTTTTACATAGGTATATGTTTCGTCAAGGCCATCCAATTGTCTTTTTTTTTATTCTTGGCATTGATTAATACATTCGGAAATACGATTTTGAAAGAGAAGTCACATGAAACCCGCGGTTGTCATTGAGTTTATTTTTTCCTCTTGATATTAGCCTAAAACTTTTGAAGAGACAATTTGGACACTAAAACTCCGACAATTCTGGTGGAAGTCCGACTTTCACCGGCATTTATCAGTTGACCCAACATCAAAGAAAATTACCGACGATTTTTTGGGTCAAATTTTTCCGACAATTTTGGCGGACAAACACCGACAAAACCTGTGAATTCCGGGATGACAAGGGTGAAAATTGTCGGACCAGAGGGATTTTTAACTGAATGCCTATGTTTGTACTGTATTCCACATATGTCGAATAATGCCCTTGCTAAATTTCCTTTCAAGTCTATTCAGAATATAATTCTTGGTATTTATCATTTATCATAATTCTTGGTATTTATCATTTATCATTAATGAAAAAGACTGCATCATTTCACTCCGATTATTACCATATTTTATCCATTCTTGATAGTTACATAGTTTAGAAATTTCAAAAAAGCTCGCATTCCTCACAATTTGAATTTTAAAATTTAACTGTCTCTGACTACTGGATAAAGTATGGTAATAAACAAGATCTTGTGGAATAATTTATATTTATTGAGTTTGTGCATCTGCTTGTTAACATCTTTCCTTCTATTCTACAGAGATGTAAGTAAAAAAAGTTCTTTATCATTTCAGAGTGAGCTGTCTTCTACAAACTATAAAAAGTTAAAAGCAGCATTTGATTATGAGAAGGTTTGTGAAATATTGATACATTATTTATAGATGTTGCTGATTTGTCATGTAATATTATATGCATGAGGAGAAATTTAAACAATGAGTTAGGGGACAACCATTTGATTATAAGGGCAGGGATTGGGCAATTTTTAAAAAAAAAAAAAATCTTGAATTTGTGCCATTGGATATAAATATTCCTATTTTTCTTGTTGTTAAAAAATAATTTTGTTTTGAGAAAAATCTTGGGGAAAAAACAAAAAAATAATTTGCTGTAACATTTTGTGAAAATGAATAATTTGTTAGAGATGGACATGAAAATACATAATTATACCCCCCACTCGTGAGTGGGTGGTATATTATACCCCCAGTCGTGAGTGGGTGGTATATTGGAATACCCTTGTCCGTCCGCCGGTCCTTCCGTCCGTCCGTCTGAAGTTTATCGCATTGGTGTTTGACTTTATATTTAGGGGGAAAATGTTGTCTGCCATTTTGATCGCCTTATGATATCAAGTTCCTGTTTGGCGGACTTAGCCATTTTTCCCTTTATTGAACATAGTGAAAATTTTCGTCGCACTTTTCTCAGCTACTGCTGGGCCAATTTATTTACAATTTGGTATTTGACTTTATATGTAGGGGAAATGCGTCGTCTCCCATTTTGGTCGTCTTATGATATCAACTTCCTGTTTTTCCTGACTTAGCCATTTTTCCCTTTATTGAACTTAGTGAAAATTTTCGTCACACTTTTCTCAGCTACTGCTGGGCTGAGTTATTTCAAATTTGGTATTTGACTTTATATATAGTGGGAATGATTCGTCTCCCATTTTGGTTGTCTTATGATATCAACTTCCTGTTCGGCGGGACTTAGCCATTTTTTCCCTTTTTAATGTTCAAAACAATACAAGTGGGGGTATACCTAGCACGACAACCTCATGTTGGAATACCCTTGTCCGTCCATCCTTCCGTCTGTCTGTCCGTCCGAAGTTTATTATACCCCAGGCAACGAAGTTGCGGAGGGTATATAGTTTTTGACTGGTCCGTCTGTCCGTCCGTCAGTCCGTCCGTCAGTCCGTCCATCCGTCCGTCATCAAGTGGGTACACTATTTGTCCGGATAACTCCTCCTACAGTTTTTAAGCTAGGAAGTTTTTATTTTGCTGGTTGATAGTGCACAAATCAAAGATGTGCATGCTACTTGGATTTTGATTTTTGATAATTTTTCAGAAAACTACACAATGTTGAACTTTGTAATTTTTATGCATTATATTGCATATAGGGTACATTATTTGTCCTGATAACTCCTCCTACAGTTTATAAGATAGGAAGTTTACAGGGTACTCAATTTGCCCGGATAAATCCTGCTATAGGTTTTAAGATATTTTACAGGATGATTGTTCATCTGTAAGAGATGTGCAAACTACTTGGATTTCAATTTTTTGATAATTTTGAGATAATGCAGGAAAATCCTAAATGTAGGGGTGTGGGGTATGTGAGCTTGCTCACTAAGGTTCTTTAATTGCATTTTTCTCTGCTACTGCTGGGCTGATTTATTTCAGATTTGGTATTTGACTTTATGTATGGGGGGAAAGTGTCATCTGCCTTTTTGGTTGCCTTATGATATCAACTTCCTGTTTGGCGGGACTTAGCCATTTTTTCCCTTTATTGAACATAGTGAAAATGTTCGTCACACTTTTCTCAGCAACTGCTGGGCTGATTTATTTCAAAATTGGTATTTGACTTTATATATAGGGGGAATGCGTCCTCTCTTATTTTGGTTGCCTTATGATATCAACTTCCTGTTTGGCGGGACTTTGCCATTTTCCCTTTATTGAACATAGTGAAAATTTTCGTCGCACTTTTCTCAACAACTGCTGGGCCAATTTATTTCAAATTTGGTATTTAACTCTATATATAGGGGAATGCATCTTCTCCTATTTTGGTCCCCTTATGATATCAACTTCCTGTTTGGCGGGACTTTGCCATTTTTCCCTTTATTGAGCATAGTGAAAATTTTTGTTGCACTTTTCTCAGCTAATGCTTGGTGGATTTATTTCAAATTTGGTATTTGACTTTATATGTAGGGGGAATGTGTTGTCTCCCTTTTTGGTCGCCTTATGAATAGATCGAAATCAACTTCCTGTTTGGCGGGACTTTGCCATTTTTCCCTTTATTGAACATAGTGAAAATTTTCTTCACACTTTTCAGGTACTGCTGGGCAGAGTTATTTCAAATTTGGTATTTGACTTTATATACAGGAGGAATGTGTTGTCTGTCATTTTGGTCACTTGATGTCAACTTCCTGTTAGGTGGGACTTAGCCATTTTTCCCTTATTTGAACGTAATGAAATTTTCGTCACACTTTTATCAGCTACTGCTTGGATGATTTATTTTAATGAGTGGGGGGTATACCTAGCACGACAACGCGTGCAACCTCATGTTTTTCTAGGCAATAATTGTCCAAGCCCCCCCCCCTGAAAATCAAATAATTGTCCCCCTGAAACTTTGCATTTTCATTTCAGCTTAAGAATGTTGAAAAATATTAGTACTGGTAATGGTTAGATAAAAGAGGTATTTATCATTGGTCAGATAGCATTTAACCTTTTCACATGTAAATGGTATATCTGTTTTAGTAGACAGTTTATGACAGTGTAATATTTTACTTAGAATTTGATAAGATAAACATGTACTCATTAATCCCACTATATTTTTTCACATAGTCATTGTATGCTACATATGGTATTGTATAATCATTTATTTTTGTGGGTATAACATCTTGTGGATTTAACCTTTGAAACTATTTCGTGTGAACAAATTTTCGTGGAATTTTTATATTTTATAGTAATTACTATAGCTTGAATTAAGTTCGTGGGGATTTAATTTCATTGATAACTCTTTACTCGACATAAACGAAATTAAATTTCCCACGAAGATTTCTGCTTTTATAATGTTTTGAAAGTTTATATAAATTTGGAGGAAGAATATTAACAGCATGATTTTTGCTTAATGATTGAGTTATTCATGGAATACTATTAGCACATTTTATTTTAATTTTTAAATCAGAGGTTGACCTTGATATTTGTCCACCCTTGACATTGTCAATGAACTAAAGAAAACTATTTATCTTTGTAGTTATACAAAGAGAAGTCTTAAGGTGTCTAAAACTGTACATCCATCTCACACATCTGATGAAAATTTGAATTTACCATTAAAATGTTGTTGAAAAGATTTTGAATAGTTTATTGATAATAAATAAAATGAAATAAGCAAAATTTATGCTGCTAGCTTACAAAAATGTCAGGTTTTGAAAATTTCTCAATTTATTAAGGAGAGATAATTCTAAAGAAATAATAAGGGAAAAAATCACATTTTCATGATTTTATCAAAAATATGGTCAGAGACCCCTATTATTTACTTAATATTTCCAAAGAGATTTTTTTAACATACATGTACTTTGCACTACATTTTCACCAAAATCTATCGTTTCATTCGTACAAAAATTTCTAAAATGGTATTTTCTCCTTATATAGCCTATATTATAGTAAAAAGGTCAAAAGCTTGCTCTTTTAGGAAACTTCTCAAGGAAAAACGAGTTCGGTTACCCATTGATTTTTTATTAAAATTTTGAAGTGAAAGAAATAAACTTTCAATCACAGAAAAATAAGAAAAATCTATTGTTTTGTTTATAGTCCCCTTAGCTACAATGTATCTTAGTAAGTTTGAAATTTTGTGACTTATCTTTCAAATGTTTTTTTTTTGTTCCAGCAATATTAATGTTATAATTCAAGTGCAAGACACTAATGTGAAAAAAGAATTTTTTAATTGACCAGGCTGACGATTTTTTCAGGAAGTTTATGTGTCAACTGATTTTGAGTTAAAATGAAATTCTTCATGAAACTTGAAATAGTAATAATAATGATCATTAGAAGACTGTTCCTTGATGATTTTTAACATGAAGTGGCCAAGAATTGTGTGATACTTTTGGTTATATGTGTCTGTCCTCCCCAGGATTTCCGATTGAAAACTTGTGAATGAAATATCATACTGTCTTTAAACTTATCATGCAAGTTGTTTAAAACTATGGCCAGGTCTGCTATGGGGTTTAGAAGTTGTTCTTATGCTATGCCCACTGAAAATTGTGATATTTGGGGATTCTGACAAATAACTCCTCAGGGAAGTTGTTTACAGTCTTCAAATTGTATGCAATATAGCTGAAATATTGCTGAAGTTGGCATAAAACATCAATCAATCAATCAATCAATCAAATTGTATGCAAGTTGTTCATCACAAACTTCAAGCCACATTCGATTCAGGTTTTTAGGTTAAGTAGTTCTTAAGGGAGTACGAGCCTCAGATTTCAGAAGCATTCTATATCCTCGGGTTTTATCCATTCAAACAGTGCTAAAATTTTTTGCACATGGATCACATTTTCTTGGTCATAAGTCACTTTAAAATACATAAAATATACTGTGTATAAAATTTAATCAACTTCCAATTATAATTTCAAATATTTAAAGGCTTATAAACATCTTATGCAAATTGAAGGAAAACTCTAGAGAGATCTGTTTCCCGCCAAAATTTTGACGTCTTATATCTCCAAAATTCCTACATGGATTTTCAAAATTTTTTGCTCAAGTTGTTCCATTAGTAGTGCTCTTCAAAACAAAAGGTCAGAATTTTAATTCTAATTACAAAATTTCTAACACTCGTACTCCCTTAAAAACTTTAAATTACATGTAAATTGTTGGCTTCCTGACTTATCATTATGCCTACAATTGTCTTAGAGGATCAGTTGTTATTGAGTTATGCCCCTTGAATATTTGCAAAAAAAAAAACACACCAGGGAATCATTTAATTCCCAATTACTATTTTACTGATGTTCATATTTTTTATACGAGCGCAAAATTTTTGCGGTCGTATTATGGTATGGCGCTGGCATCGGCGTCTGTGGACAGCATAACTTTGGTTCTAGTGAACGGTTTGTTATCAAATTTTAGTATGATGTTTGTTGGCACAAGCTTAAGCCCGGGTTTTAATTTCGCGTTCCCTGCCCCACCCTTTTTTGAAAAAGGGTCCAAAAAGGGTTAAATTAGGTATTTTCGTGTATAATGGACAGCATAACTTTGGTTTTAGTAGACGGATTGTTTTCAAATTTTAGTCTGATGTTTCTTGGAACATTCCTGAAAAACTTTTTTTTCCTTTAGTTTTTGGCCCCACCCATTTCAGAATTAGGGGCCAAAAAAGGGTTAAATTGGGTGTTTTCACATATTTGACTGTAGAATCTTTATTATTTATCAGAATTTGATGGGGTTTCCTTCAGTGTACTCCTTAGAAAATTTCCAATCTGAGGTATGCCAACGGATTTCACGTGGCATGTACTGTTCACAAGATTAATGGGGCCCAAAAGGGGCGAATTTCAAAAATTTCAATTTTTTATTTTTAGTCTGATTTTGATGGAGTTTTTTGCAATGGATTCCTTATGAAAAATAAACTAGTGCTGCACCACAAGATTTTTGATAATTTGTTTCCTTTTCAAGCTATGAGGGGCCAAACAGGACCAAAATTGCAAACATACGGATTACCTAATTTTTTTTATTTTTCATCGGATTTCAATGGGATTTTTTTCTTTATATTTGGTGTAGCTCTTTCCGTTTCTGAACTATAAGTGGTCAAAGGGACCATAATTGCAATTTTTAGATCAGATTTTAATGAGATTTTTTTCTTTGGATTCCTCTCAATGCAAGCTTTCAGTAGTATGCCAACAGATTTCATGTACCGGTATCTTTTACCGCTTCCGGGCTATTAGGGGTCAAAGGGGCCAAAATTGCAATTATTACAAATATGTGAAATCTTTATTTTTTTATTTTATTCCTTGTGTTCCTCTCATTGTAAGCTATAAGTAGTATTCAATGGATTTGGTGTAGCTCATATCATTTCCGAGCTAAAAGGGGCCAAAGGGGCCAAAATTGCAATTATAAGAAATATGCGAAATCCTTATTTTTCATCAGATTTTGATGGGATTTTTTCTCTGGATTATTCTCATTGTAAGCTTTATTTTTACTATTTTTGGTCCAGCTTATAACTGTATCAAGCTTTTTTGTGTCCATCTTATTACTGTGTCAAGCTTTTTACTGTGTCCAAATTTGCTCTAAATTACACTTTTTCAAATTTCAGTGGTCGACATGCTGCCGTCATATCATGCTGCACTCTGCGTAGCCCATTATTGTCCAGAGTTGAACATTTGATTTTGAAAAAAATTCCTATAATACATATATTGACAGATTGTACAGATGTTCATAAAACTTTGGACAAATGTTACAATATTTACAATCTAGATATTTGTTTTCATGTCTTTTAATCTTCCCACAGAAGGTTCCAACATCAATTAATTTTCCCATCGAGAATCAATTTGTTTAAGGGACACACCCCCTCATTTAGCAACAAAAAATGTCTCCCTGATGTTATTGAAATGGATATTTCAGAAAATAAGATATTTTTTTTTGCTGATTATATTTATATTAACATATTAGCAATACAACATTTATAGGCTTCCCATAGCTGTCACATATGGTGTTTTAGTGAACTAATCATGTAAAAGATATATT
This sequence comes from Modiolus philippinarum, assembly GCA_002080025.1. Taxonomy (NCBI): domain Eukaryota; kingdom Metazoa; phylum Mollusca; class Bivalvia; order Mytilida; family Modiolidae; genus Modiolus; species Modiolus philippinarum. The sequence continues at coordinate 9,701 of MJUU01029863.1, forward strand.
AGTATATATCAAACATATTTGGAAGGATATTACACTTTCTCTAATTCTTGATCAAAATAAACACTTCCCAAATAATGTTAGATGAAATTAATAATTAACATGTTTAGAAATTGATCTCACTTGCTGATTGGTCAATCATGTAAATGTCTCGTGTCAGTTTCTAGAAATAGTGCAACCGGATGTTGATGAAATTAACACCTGCATCATTGTCTAGTGAAATGGTTTTTGCATTTTTATGACTAAGATATCTCAATTTATTGATAATATGACATTTAAATCAAAAATATTACACTTAACACCCCTTTCAGTGAAAGGCGCAATGATACACATAGCAACGATGATAGCAACAAAATGGTGGCATACTTGAGACTGGAGACTACGGAGATGGCTTTATGTCAAATAAATTGAGTAGGAATTAGAGAAAAAAATCTCTAACATTGTTTTCCGGTTTATTACGATAATTTCTCACATCTCGATAGCTAAATTTTCACATTTTAAAGTTCTCGGGTAAACCTCGAACTTTAAAATGTGAAAATTTAACTATCTCGATGTGAGAAATATACGTAATAAACTGGAAACAATGTTAGAGACTATATATCTATCATAAAACTGACTGTTTTTGCTTTTCATACAAAAATCTTTCCTTAGCAAAAGTGATTATAGGTGAAATGAACCCCTTTGTCCTTCAAAAAAGGTTAACAACTATATTTATGTGAGGTCGTTCCATAGATATGGGAAAAAAGATCGGTGATCCAAAGTAAAAATAGATTTCAGAATAAGTACGAAAGGATGTCACCGTATCAGACCAGCTTGTTAAATGAAAAAAGTACAAATCCATTTAATAGAGCAAACTCAATGTGCAGAAATCCCATAGCTTTAATGGCTAACAAATTATTTTTTCGCTTGCCAGATTATGCATACATGAATTACAGTCGAACTTTCAATCGAACTGAAATAACTCAGAACAACATGTATGTTTCAAACCCATCCATTTCTTGATCCCTTTGTTGAATTTTAAACATAGTTCGACCTCAATAGCTGGAACACCATCTAATTCAAAAAGTATATATCAAACTGTTTTCATCAGACCCCTTGGGTGTTTTAGCCATCGAAATTTGCCTGTTCTATATTCAGTCACTTAATTATAGCCAACTTATGATTGAAGTATAGAGTGTTCTCAGTGTACGGGGGTTCCCTATATTATGGAACCAACATAATTTCAGTACCATTTTGAAACTTATTAAATGCTGCCATCTTATGATTCCATAGTATAAATCATTCAATTAAATGAATTGTACTTTTCTATTGTTTAGATCAGTTTTGTGTGAGCGATGTATGTCTGAATTGTTATCAAGGATAGGAGGCCTAGGTTACGTATTGACGTTTTGAATACTATCAAAATTTACATTTATATTCATGTGCCATACTTGTATTTTCAGAATAAAGCAGAACTTGCTGGGAAAACTCCATCATTACATAGAATCTACATGAGAGCATTTTGGCCTATATTGGTATTTGCAGGCTTTTTAAGGTTGGTTGGTGATATGCTTGCATTTATAGGACCTTGGTGTGTTGAACATGTTGTTACTTATGCTTACAAGATGACAAAAGAACAAGAACTTCCTGCAGTAACCCAAGACAACTTAACATCACCAGTGGTTATTGGTTACCAGAGCAATGTTGGTGGTAATTTGACTGTCACATTGAATCCGTTGAATTCTCCAAATTCGACACAGGTAATACATCTTTATGTTAACACAACACGAATTTCAGCTTTTCACATTTTTTCGTTTACCAAAATTATTTAATCAGTATCTATCATTAAAAATCTTATATTGTGAGTTTCTTGAGAACTATTTAACGAAGTGAAACAACACAAAACTTGAGAGAAATGATTCTTTGATACCGATTGCTTATGTTTTGCATAAGGCCATATCAGAAAAACCAGTGAATTCTCAAATGAATTGCTAGCTACCCATCCATATTGGGGGAGGGTTTTTTTTGGATGCCAGAATTTTAGGTTTTAAAGCAAAGAACAGGGGATTTCTATAATTTAAGCCCGGGATTTCATGAAATACATGTAAATGCAACGGGAATTGGGATTTCATCATAAGTTCCTTTTTGTTCAGGATTTCGGGATTTAGTGAAAATATATATGAAGCCGGGATTCTGGATGAGACCCCCATCAACTGAAGTGATATTAAGTGCCTTCCTTGGTGCTGTGTATGATAATGCTTCAATGGTTTAATAGAGCAGGTCTTTTAATGTTTTGGGCCAGCACTGAAGACCATGTTGATAATGTTGTCCTCCTGGAATAGAATCCCACAAACAGAGGACCAAGTGAAAATTAAAGAATACAAATTAATGTTATGTAAATTTATCAGTCTTTGATAATACAGATAGAAGTATTTAGAAGATCCAAAATAAAAAATAACCAATTCAGTGATAAATAATGGGAGATGACCCATGGAATATTGATGCACGCATCCTCACCTCCCACAATTAAATGATCGATCCAAAGTGTTGCTTTTTGTGATATCGCAATTGTTACCATAATTTTAACTTGTAAAATACCTTACTTCACATTGTAAAGTACACTCAAATTGCAGCATTTGCTATTTTCAATGAAAATTAAAGATAAAGTTATCTTTCACTTATATAAGAATTTGTGTCGTTTCCTCTTGTTTCTCTTTGCTCAACTATAGAAAAGACAAAATTTCTTACAATCTTGTAAGATGTCCTGATCTTTAATGCAATTTCATTAAGAACATTTTAGACTGAAATCAACTGTATATACAGATGTAATTACATTTTATGCATAGTCTTTTATATTCCGTCAATCTGATAGGTGAACATCACTCACGTGACATATCAATGTGAAGTTGCAATTCCTATGAAACACATTTGATCATATGACCATGTGGCGGATGAATTAGGAAAATAGAATACCATTATACATAATGTACTATCTTGGATAAATTTGTTTTTTTATAATTTGGTTTTAAAATTAAATTATAAGAATTGAATGCATTTTTTTGAAGTTTTAAAGGAATTATTAAATTGTTGACCGGGTGCACATTTTCAACATGAAGTGCTACCGCGCTTCGGTTGACACTTTCATACCCAATGAAACTTCAAAATAATGCATTCAGTTCTTTAATAAGCTTATTTAAAAAAATGCAATTCATTTTACTATGGACATTGATAGCTCTACCAATTTGATTTTTCACTCTTGACCTTTACCATGCATGTCTAGAAGAAACTGCAATTTTATTAGAAATTAAAGAAAATTTATCTAACATTTATTTTTATGCAGCACCCACAAATCTACTAGATAGTTTGACTCTATCACCTGCATTTCATGCTTGAGTGACTCCAGTTAAGGGGGTTTCCTACTTTAAAATAAATAGGATTTCAAATAAACTTGATTTTTTGTTAGAAAATTAAGTGAAAAAAATGATATTTTAAAGACCTCATTTTTGAGATATACAATGTAAGTGATTGAAAATTTTACGTAACACTGAACTCCTCTGACTTTTTATATGACTAACATTAGCAAGGTTTGACCATGAATGAATATGACAGAATAAATAGAATTTCACCAAATTTTTTACAGAATGCTCACAAAGATGTATAAAATAAAATAATGGAAAAAAATCAGGGGGTCAATAGGCAAAATATTATGAAGCTTTTAAATGGATAAAACTGGAGGATTAAGAAAATCTGGCAGATATCCCAAAACATGAGGGGCTAACCTCCTAAAGTCCATTTCTCAAACAACTAAACAGTGTAAGACAATGATGTTGCTTCAAATTAATTGCCTTCATGAGTAATAAACAAATCATTGACAATTTGGTTTCTTTGACCTACATTTTACGCTTCAGTGACTTTGGTTAAGTTTTTGCATTTAAGACTATTTCTCAACTACTATGTATTGTAGCATTATGATATTTCACTGCAATATTTATCTAAACGAGAAGTAATCTGTGATTCTTATTATCGCAAAATATTCAACGAATGGTCAAATAACACAGTAATTAATGAATGTGTTCAGTGCATGAGTGAATTACTGTGTTTTTCGATCTTGAGTTGAATATTTTTGATAATCAGAATCTAGGATTAGTAATCATTTTTAGCTCGCCGGGACGAATGTCCGGAGAGCTATTGTCATACCCCCTGCGTCAGCGTCGGCGGCGTCGGCGTCTGCAAAACTTTAACCTGGCTTGTGGAATTGAGACCTGGATAGCTAGGATGTTGATATTTGATATGTGACTTCCTTGTGATGAGAGCTTTCTTCTGGTACCATGATTGTAGACATTTTGACCTTGCCCTTAGGGCAATTTTTAAAAAACTTTAACCTTGCCTCTAGAAGGTAGGGTTTTAGTGGTAGGGTGTTCATATTTGGTATGTAACTTCCTTATGATGAGAGCTTTCTTCTGGTACCACTTTTGTAGACATTTTGACCTTGACCTTGTCCTGAGGGCAATTTTTAAAAAACTTTAATCTTTCCTCTAGAAGGTAGGCTTTTAGTTGTAGGGTGTTCATATTTGGTATGTAACTTCCTTATGATGAGAGCTTTCTTCTGGTACCATACTTGGAGACATTTTGACCTTGACCTTGCCCTGAGGGCAATTTTTAAAAAACTTTAACCTTGCATATAGAAGGTAGGCGTTTAGCAGTAGGATGTTTATATTTGGTATGTATTTTCCTTATGATGAGTGCTTTCTAGTGATACCAAATTTGTAGACATTTCGACCTTGACCTTGCCTTGAGGGCAATTTTTAAAAAACTTTAACCTTGCCTCTAGAAGGTAGGCTTTTAGTTGTAGGGTGTTTATATTTTGTATGTAACTTCCTTATGGTGAGAGTTTTCTTGTGGTACCATATTTGTAGACATTTGGACCTTGACCTTGCCCTGAGGGCAATTTTTTAAAAACTTAAACTTTGCTTCTAGAATTAAGTTGTTTAGTGATATTGTGTACATATTTGATATGTGAATTTCTTGCGATGAGAGCTTTCTGATGGTACCATAGTTGTAGACATTTTGACCTTGACATTGCCCTTAGGGCAGTTTTAAAAAAACCTTAAACTTGCTTCTAGAATTAAGTTGTGTAGTGATAGGGTGTTTATATTTGATATGTGATTTTCTTGTGAAGAGAGCTTTCTATTACTTTCAAATTTATTGTGCATTGAGGTTACTGGAATCCCCGGCGAGCTATGTTGTCTTCTGACAACTCTTGTTATTATATAGATCTTCTTACTTATTTTAAAAAGGCTTTATTTAAGATTCATTGCACGAACTTTATTTTTGATTTTAAATTGCTGAGACGTTTAATTATCAACAATGTTGACAACGCCTATTGTGACGTCACTTCCTAGAGTGAAATTATGGAAAATAATTTCACAGTTTATTATCACTTTTATTTCACTGAGAAATTTCAATCTTTCACCACAATCTATATAATAACTACCCATATCACCAGCAATTAGGTGTCCATGACCGACATTTTACACTCGAGTGACTTTTTTAAATGTTTTGGTTTTAGGTCTATTTCTGATCTACTACATATTAGATTACCAGCACAATGATATTTAATCAAATTTATCACCGTGTTTATAGTGCTACATAGTTCATAAATTATTTGATAGCCTGACCTATATTTTATGCTTTATTGTTTTTAGTTGGGATATTTTTTTAAGATCCATTACTCAACAAATATTTATCGAAAAATCATCTTTAATATTCATTAAACAATCATTTGTAACAGCGCTTTCTGATTCCATCACAATTCAGTGACAGGAAACTAATTTTATGCCAATTGACTAAAGGTTATCTGTTGTGATAAATCTATTTGGCAGGGTATCCGTGTCTTATATACACATTCTCTAGTTTTAAAATTTCTTAAACGTCTCAGAGCTCAGAAATTATTTACCAATACATTAGCAACTTTTAATATCAGTTTGAGAGCTCAGAATTGACTTGAAAGAGAAATATTATATATGTATTTTGCAGGTTACCCACTATTTGACAGTTTCAGACTTCTTTTCAAATGGTTTTGTTTTATGTGGTGTACTGTATATCACTACAATGATACAATTATCAATTAACCAAACTCAAGTATTTTTCGTCATAAGGCAGGGCCTTAGAGTTAAATCTGCTTTGCAGGTATAAGATTCATTTTGATTGCTTTATGGAGCTTTTCTTAAACCCTGCACACAAGCTATCAGCTAGATAGAACATGGAACAACATACATTTTTATACAAATACAAGTATTTAGAAAGTTGGCTACTATTTTTTACAGGTTGATTTCTTTGAGAGAATTGTGTGCATTGAAACTTTGGGGTAAAAAATTTGTACAAAAATTCATGATGTTATAAAATAAAAAAGTCAAAAAGCAGACAACATTTTGGTAGGAAAGGTTTTTTAAATTGTAAATATTGGTGCTTGAGTTCTTGATATAACAACAACAGATTTACAGAACCTATGGTTTCATTATCTTAGAAAGTGCGGGGATAATGTTATACCCTCCGTCTGTCCGTCCGTCCATCCGTCCATCCGTCAGTCCGTCCGTCCGTCTGTCCGTCCGTCACACTTTTTTGATGACTCAAACTCCTCCTACATTTTTGGATTTAGGGATTTAATTTTGTTTAAGAATTGTTGCATATAGTCTGCAGATGCGCAATAAGCTTTCGGATTTTCGATATTGGTCTGGGTGCAAACAAGAGGCCCCATAATGTCAATTTTTACACATGTGGCATGTGACACAAACTCCTCCTACATTTATGGATTTAGGGATTTAATTTTGTTATAGAATTGTTGCATATAGTCTGTAGATGTGCAATAAGCTTTCGGATTTTTGATATTGGTCTTGGTGCAAACAAGAGGCCCCATGATGTTAATTTTAACAAAGACCCAAAGATGTGGATTAGACCCATGTGGCATGTGACGCAAACTCCTCCTACATTTTTGGATTTAGGGATCAAATTTTTATGGAGAATTGTTGTATATAGTCTATAGATTTGCAATAAGCTTTTGGAATGTTGGTTCCGGTTCCAATTTTGCTAAATTTCCTGAAAATGTCAAAGACACATATTTTTTTAAAAATTTTGGCATATTATCTTATATTACATATGGTATAAGTTCCTTTTAATTTCATTGGCTAATATACT
>MJUU01029870.1:0-11990 GCA_002080025.1 Modiolus philippinarum
TTTTTTTTTTTTGAATGGTGGTGTAAAATATTGGAGTTTTCAGTTGCCATAGAAACCAAACCAGATCTTTAAAAAAATGTTTTTCACTGCATATTGTACCTTTAATGATCTTCTTTAAGAAATATGTCTAACAAGTCTGCACCTCATCCAAGATGGCACCTGCGGGGAACATAGTTTAACATTGGACCCTATGGGAAAACACGTTCAAAGATCTCCTTTGAAACTTCTAGAAAAAAATGAGACATTTTAACATTGAGGAAATTTGGGCTGCAGTTTATGTCAGTCATGGATCAGGTGAGCTATACATGTTCTAGAGAGCCTGTAGTTTCTTTTCTGTGTCGTATTTACGTGTTTTCTTTGCTTCTTTGTGTTTCGGATGTTGTCTCGAAATTGTCTTTTAGACTGCTGGTTAGGTTCTCACTTACTTCACATGTGACATACTGTAAACCGGGAAATTTTCGCGGCAGTTTTATTTTCACGATTTTCTCGATTGGAATGGAACCGCGAAAATAAAACAGCGCAAATATACTTGCCTATCATTGAAGTCAATGGTCAACAATTTGGCAGCGCGAATTCAAAACTGCGCGAACTAAAATTCTGTCAATTTACCGCGAAATAAAGACGGCGCTAAAATATCCCGGTTTACAGTATATAAAAGCTGTAAAAGTTATAGCTGGTGATGCTTGTTTATTTCAACTCTGTCAAAGTTTTTCTCCATTCTCTCAACTCTGCATTGTATCTGTTGTTAATGCTTATAAAATCGAATTCTGATCACATTCATCACATGGGTTCTTTTTTTGTCGTCGCCAAAGGCATGCTTCTCAATCCTAATTAACGTAAAGGTACTGTCTATCAAACCAATGAAATCGTAAGAAATTATTTACCTTAAGAAAATTGCTGCTTCAATACAACTGAGCGTAGATAGCAACTGCAACATAGCTCTGGGTCCCTCTAAACAAAAGACAAATGAAGTTTGATTTATCTTAGTTTAAATTCATTTTATTTGTTCATAAGTAACGAAAGAGATCAGACACAAGTTAACAAACTTATGAAGTCTTCTCCCGTACATACAATTATCACAATAATAAATAAGAATACTTATACAATTAACAAAACATATAGCAATATCATTTTTTTTTTTTGGATTAAAAGACTCTAGTAGTATTTCGACAGTATAAATTAAGATACTCAGATAATGGTGTGTGTTGTGTTCGAACAACATGAAATCTCTTCGACTTTTTAATATATTCGTATACGAGCTTCAATATATCTTCGTTCTGAGCATCTGTTAGTGCTGGGTTACCACAATTAAAAGTTGAAGATCTGTATTACAAATATTTGGTAATCAAGCTAGATTGTCAAGCAGAATTCGTATTATTGTAAAATTGGGACAATTGAAGAAGAAATGGATTGAGTCTTCGCGAACTGCGCCACACAGACATAACGGGTCAGATATAATGTTTACATGATATGAATGAGGCTTGACATCTAAGTTGTGTCAGTATGATTTTAATTTTCGGGGGCCAACACAGTAGTAGCTAGGAACTTGAACAATGTTCTTTTGCTTTCGCAATTCATTTTTAAAACACGAGATAGAATTAACATTTGATTTATCTTATACTTTACGTCAAACAACAATTAGATCAGACACGAAGACTTTTAGAATTTAGTTTGATCTCGTCATTAAGCTAATGCGTTAATCTGATTGCTTTGAATGGGAAAAAATCATCGAACAGACCTTAAAATATTACCGTTTACAACACGAATAATGGATTAAACATAGCCTTCAGCTTTAAATAAAGTATTAAGTTAAACGATCTTGTGACGCTTGTCGTCTAGTTCAAAATGTTACCCTGCTGGAAGTAAGATTTACCAAACAGGATGTATACTAGATACCAAAACTAATGCATTGTATAATTTTTCCAATCACCTTTTCATACACACCAAGTTTCAGCAAAAACGAAAAAAAAACAGAACACAAACCAAAACAAGAAAAAAACAAACAAACAAACAAAAGCAGAGAATATTCAAATGAAACGTTATCAAGGTTTCATGCACTGCGCTAGCTCGGGGATTTCAGCAAGGTTTCACCTTGGATTTTTGGGCCTTTTCTCCCACAATCCTGGCGACCATGAGATTGTTAAACGCTTGCATGTTTAAAATATTAATTGTTCAATTGTGTATGCCTGTAATTGCATTACTACCTGTGTATTTAGAATGGCATACTTTGACGGTCAGTAATTTCAAAGCTAATTATTATCAATTTCCAGTCTATACTTTTTCCTGTTGTCTGCGTTAAATCTAAAAATACAAAATACTGAAACCGTATATCTTAAACTTTCCGGATATTGCGATTCATATGAACAGAATTAAGTCTGGAACCTATAAATAAAATATATGATTGTTTGCAAAATTCTGAAAAATTACTAGTATCAGCTTTTGAAATTTTCAGGAAACTTATCAACTATGGGTAATGACAAAATTACTGAACAGAATTGTCAGAGGCCGGATTCCAATCAGCAAAAACACATATTAAGTCCTACGTTATAACCGGAAGCAAAATTCCAAAATCTACAAATCATCATTCGCAGAAATTCGAGGAATAAATAAAATAAGTTAATTATTCTGAAAAATTAAAATCATGAACATTTGTAGTTCACTTTACGTTTGTTTACGTTTGTGGCAGTTTTCGTAGACCAAATACGAAGAATTTTTCTTTGAAGAATAAATATTGAATGTCGATTGATAGTATTAGGTAACAGGGATGCTTATAGTAACTTAAAACCTGTACGAAGCATTTTTTTTTGTTATTCGAGATACTTTAAATGCCTTGGACTATTCCACCTCTCTTTTGTCTTTCCTTGGATTCTCCCGATTTCGAAGCACTTTAACCGATAATTTACCTCAAATCATTTACTTTGAATTAATTACTTCTACCTCATCAACTTTTATGCATATTCATTTAAATGTTGTGTGCTCAACTTTGACCTTTTGTTATATTTCACCTAAGCATTAGCTGAAGTTTAAGTTTCATGTTGGAAAATTTTCCCGGTCCAAGGATCGAACACTCGCTAACTTTATGTAATATCAAGGTGATAAAACGACTTTGATTCAACGTCGCAGCTACGATTTCACGTCGCCGAAGAGATGTAAGATAACATATTTAAAATGACAACATATCGATAATAACTCAGGTAATTTTTAACATACAATTTAATCGGTATTTATTTCAAGTTAAAGTATTTTTCAGAGTAACTAATTGAATTAAAGTGCTTCAAAGAAAAGGGATGGTTAAAATGCCATCTTGACCATCTTGGCTATCTTGACCATACCTTTTCTTACGAAGCACTTTAATTCAATGAATTACTCTGAAACATACTTTAACTATTACAAACAGACCAATAAACAGTGAGATAAGGAAAACAGTGACCGATACAACATCAAACAGAAACAACCATTGTAAGAGGAGGTGGGTAAACTTTGTAGTTGTATAAATTAAATAATGCTTACACTTTGTTCAATTACTATCATCTAAATTTATGTAAATTCTAAAACCTAAGGATTAACTCCCTCGATCGTAGTTTTGTCCAAAGCTATATTTGATAATACTGATTATTCGGATTTCGTTTGGTTTTATGCATTTTAAACATTTTTGACATTATGGATTTCCTTTGTTTGGGTTCTAGTGCTGCTGATGAGGAATTAATTTCCGAAATGGCCATACAGCTCATTAAAATTATTGCAGTTGAAGTTAACATGTGTTATTGTCTCATGTTCATTTATTCCATATTCTTTCGTAAAATATTACAAACTGATATGGAAATCTTTTTACTAATCTATCAAAATCATCTTCTCAATGAAATCTACCTAGGAACTTATCCCTAAAGATGCTTCAATTATAATTTTGCTGCAAGAAAGACATGGTAAAGGCAATAATTTAAATCATCAGAAACAGTACTAGGTACAGAAAACAGGTATCAAGTAATTCAGTCAACACAAGGTTGGGGTATATTGGACAAAATCGTATGTCTCTTACCTCAGATCGGGGTTTAAGGGGCCACGGTTTTCCACTTGGAAATGGGGGTATTAACATAATTACCGAACAGAGTTGTCAGGAGCTGAAGTCCATGAGACAAAAAGACAAATCACATGGAAACCACCAGAAACAGGCATTTCATAAAAAAAATAGTGGGTTAAACCGGTTTTATATCATGCCTAACCTCCCCTTCCATTGCAGTAGTGTCTGTTAGCAACTCCACAGGAATTGCTTTTGAAAGGTCGTAGACAGTTGAAAGAAATGATCATCCCTTAGACTCTCTCCCCTAAATACAATTACAAAAGGGTTTCTTACAATAACAAAAGGTTTTGTCACTTATGTTAATTGTTGACATTTGAAAGCTTGTTTTTTCTTCTGTTTAATAATTTAACTTGCCTTGCTTTTCATAAGAGCCATTATTAATTATTATTATTATTATAATTTCCTATCTTTACCTTTTCCTGTCGTTTGTACGGAAGCGTATTAGGGACATGCATAAAAAAATTATCTCGCCGCGTAGAGAGCGAGTTACTATCTCGCCGTGGCGAGTTACTAACTCGCCGCGGCGAGTTAACAAAAAAAGGTTATCTCGCCGCGGGAGTTACTATCTCGCAGTTGTCGTTTTCTGATAGAATTCTTAAACCGTATAAATCAAACTTCCCGGATACGTGTATTGCAATTTTCCAATACATCGGCAAACGAATACCGAAGCAAGAACGAGGAAAGGGGAAATTCTAAAATCATAAATCCAAAATCACGGCAATTCACAGCAAGACGAATTGAGACAGTATGACAAAGACATAACAAATAAACAAAAATGAACAAAAACGCCACAAAACTTAAAGTACTAGCAGTGTTTATGTTTGTTTTGTTTTTGTTTCCAAATTATGTTTTGAACAAAATGAAAAGTTTAAATATATACATGTAATTGGGAATGATAAGATAAAATCCTATATCTGAAAAGATTAGATTCATATTACACAGTTTTCTTGGACTCTTTTATCAGAATAACTTTGAGTGTTTTATTGTTGACTTCGTTTTTTTCTAATTTTGTTTTATTTACTTACATGCCATCTTATTACTTTGAATTCGCTATTTACTTGATAAGATTCTACTACTGGATCTTCATCTTGTTCAACTACTGAACTGTCTATTGAATTAATTAATATTTTGTCTTCAGGCATCTAGCATACTGTGAAACTTAATGCCCGAAGTGACATAAATCACATACGGATACTTAAAAATATAAGTATTTATTAGAAAATCTTAAATCTCGTTATTTTCGCAAATATATTCTCTCAAAACTTGTGATTTTACACTCATTATGACACTGCCTCATAATAAACTAAATTCACGAATTAAAGGTATCATTCAAAACGCCTATGTCGATTTAAAAAAAACTTGTTGTATTAGGTTATCAATCAACTTTTTTTTCAAAATCAAATTTAAAAGGAAGTGTGCTACGATTATAAACATGTGTGCAGTTTGTTTGATTTTTTATTGATTATATATTTGCCACATTTGGAGGTTGGAATACCAATTGGCAAGAAATGTGCTCCTCTATTCGAAGATTGTTTTATATTCCTAAGAGACTGAATTTCTTCAGGGACTCCTTCAATCTCACTTATTAATATATTGATGATGTTCTTTCCAATAATTAGGCATCTTTTCCTAAAAAGCGTCCATTAATATATCTTACATAACTAGAAATAAAGGAAACCGCAGAAACCACTTAATATTCATCTATTTGGACTTTCATCTCGATTTTGACAAAATTGGTCATCAGTAATAAAAGTTCCAACAAAAGGGAATATTTTATTTTCAAAATTATCAAATTTCCGAACGGGAAAGTAATATTCCAACTTCTGAGTGTATGTTTCACAGTTGATTCTTTCCTCGAGAACTAGCACAAATGATACCGACTTATTCATTAGACATATCTTCATTGCCGTCTTGTAAATCAGGGCTTCAAAAATTCCGTCTCATACGCTCAAGTTCTTAAAAAGATATCAGTCCCTTGTAAAAAGAATTGAAGTTGCGGTCCCAACTATGATTCAAGATTCTTTTTTACTTAATAATGTGATTTTCGCTCCTTTTTACGTCTACGACCTTTCAATACAATTGCTGTTGACTTGCTGCCGGACACTACTGCAATTGAAAGTGGGGGTTAGACCGTATAACTAGTTTTACCCAGCATTTCTTTTCAAATGCCTGTACCAAGTCAGGGCCATTGCGGTCTATAATTTCCGGTGAATTTTCACCTTGTTTGTCTTTTTGCCTCCTGGACGTTGACTCTTGACATTCTGTTCAGTAATTTTGTTATTGCCCCAAATTTCAAAGTTTGTCCGATCAGCGCAAGAACGTAAGGATTACACTGGCAAATCCTAAAACCAATGTTTTAAGGATTCAATTCAGCTAGGTACAAGTGATTAGTTTTAAACAAAAGAAATGGAACTCTTCATTAAACGAAACAAAAAAGGTCTACTTAGATTATTTTCCGTAGTTACAATTTCCAAAAAGTTGTTTCGAATTAGAAAATTTAATGATTTTTAAATCGTGTATTTCATTAAGTAAATGTTTGCCGTTTGGTTGTAAAGTTTGTAATTAGTGCGTAAATTGCGGTTTAAGTAGACTGGGTGTCTATCAATTTGGATGAATCAAATATACATCTCCGGATTTTCTCCAAAATTGGCATACTGATTCATAAAGAATTGATCAATACATGTGCAAAATTTCATTTCCGCCCTTCCATGCAAATTCCCATAATAAAACCCCAAAGTTTGTGGAGTCTTCTACAATACTGGCTCTACTTTTAGAAATGAAATTGAAGTTACCTATATACGTCATGATTACAACTTTAGAGTCAGAGGCTTATTCAGGTAATCGCAATTTGATTTTTTTTCCATAGTTTGTTTTATTGTTTTAAATGGAACAGTAAACATTCGACTACCGTTCCAAATAAATATTTAGGTACAGAAATCTCGAAACGTTCCATTTAATTTCGTGTAATTTTACCATAATGGGGTACATTGATCCCTGTGAGTGCCCTGGCAGTGTTTACCGCCAAATAATGAACACAATGGAAGATACCACCCTCATTTATACCTTGGTTACGGGATATCTTTTCGATCTTGGAAATATACATCTTTGAAATCAATTGTTTTATATTTCCCCGTCAAGATTGATCCTTTTGCTATCTTTTAATACAGAAATTGTGCCCCCCGGTAATTTTTCCCCTTTAATAATATTTTACTGTCGCCATGTTAATTTTAGTGTGGGTAGTGAAGACGTTTGACATCAACTATAAACAATTGAACGTGCAATAGCAGACACATTGTTAACTTTTATTTTGTAAATGTTTTTGTTTTACTAAATGCATCGTTCCTTTCTTTGAGATTTATATACCCGAACAAGCTAAATATACAGCCGTTACTATGCACCATCAACAGACGGCGTGTTTTTAAAATATGGCTGATGAAGTAGACGCCCACCTCATTAGCATGTTTAGAAGGGAGATGATTTCATTACAATGACTTTTCGGACTAAAAGGAAGATAAGATGACATTTATTTATTAAGGACGCCAGTTCTGTTATACCTTAGGGGACGTCAATTTGATTTTCAGTGGGATGGGGGCTTGGGCGATTTTGAAAATAAATTATTTAATCTTGTCGCCAGTGAAAATAAATATTCTAATCCCACTTTTCTTGAAAATAAATGATTTTATTTTGATTTGAAGAATACGTTTTTTTATTGCGAATGCAAATAGATAATTTTATATGTCATATGATGAAAATAAATAATTTGTTCGAGATTTTTATGAAAATAATTTTTTAGGCAAAATCGCCCAAGCCTCCCCCTGAAAATCAAATGGTCGTCTCCTTACTAGTATAACGACCCCCATTTCTACCTTCAAACACACAAAAGCTCCCATTTATAGAAGTCTTGTATTGGGTTTTTGCAATGGTGAGCTTTTATATCTGATTGGTTTGTCACTATATAATGAATAGAGAGTGACCAGGTTTGCATATTGGTTGCAGTTAGTTTACCTGTGCAAGCACTGTACCCTATCACATCTGCATTGGGGGTTTGTCCCAGCTTTGTAAACACAAAAAGGCGCATTCGACTCGCAGTTGTGATGATAAAGCCCAAGGTCGTCCCTGCATCACTAAAACTGATCACAATAATATAACTGATATACTGCTTAAAGTCTCATTGAATGCTTTACAAGCAAACAAATAACAAAGCTTCAGTTTTGAGTTTGCAGATGCCCATCTTCAGTGCGAAACCCATTGGCTTATATTTATATTTGATCGTAATAAAATTAAATGTAGGTGCATGAAGGGTTCACATGTGATGCAGTCACAATAACTTATCCCCCTTATACTGTTAGCAATTGAATTTTGCATTGAAATTCCGGTATCCTCATGTTATGCATTAAACTACTTTTGGCCATTTTTTCTATGTCATATTACATGTAAACTACGAGTTCGGTCTTCCTGATTAGCATCTTTAATAATTTTATACAAGCCGATTATTGGTCTTTTGGGATATGAAACAGACAAATCATAATAAAATGTCCCAAAATAAGTTTTATGAGATTAACAGTCTCCTAATGACAAAATTTAACGAGATTATTTCTATTTAAGTAGGGCTAAAATAAAGACATATTGCTATAGACCGCGAAACCCGAGAGTTTCAGAATGTCGAATTAAATCATTATTTCAAATTCCGGAGAAGTTTATCCCATTAGGAACTATTCATATATTATTCCAATAATTGATAGTTTTCCATGTTATGTTATTCTTGGTATAAATCAATAGCACTTTAAACTAATTCGTTCCTAAAGACATTTATATTTTATACAACCCGGCATGCTTGGGGAGCGGGTCGTTCTTCTTGGAGGCTCCAAAAGGGTGATTCAAATCTACGGTACCAATTTAGACTGCAAAATCGAAAAACAAGAATTATGTAACTAAAAAACAATAAAATGGGTAAATCAAATGAGTAACTATACCAATTGTTAGTCCGGGACTATAGAGCTGATCAAGTATACTATTCTTAAGTATCACTGCTACTTTAATATAAATATTTACATAATTGATGCCGAACAGTAGAATTGTTATGTATAGTCAGGCAAATGTACACTTTCCATGACTGATACAGTGTCCCAAAAGATACATTATCGGATTCAATAATAAAACCTTATATAACCAAGTTTCCGCCACCATATTGATTAGGTATAAAATGCTTTGGTTCCAATTCGACTATTGGGAAAAACACAGGGGAGCAAGAAAACAAAGTTTATGTGTTGCACATTATATTAAATGGGAAATGTAACATTTTATTAATAAGTTAAGCTATGAAGGAAAAATTGATTGAAAAAATATATGGATTGTATTAGAAAACCCTTAAAAAGCCTGACAGCTCTCTCATCAATCATTCATTTTGGACAGCACTACTCATTTTCTATGCGTAAAAGTAGGCTTTCTATCTATTGATGCTTTAAAACACGGTAGTCCATAGCATTGCAAATGGAAAACTACACACGCTTAAGTGATCAATTTCTTTGCAACTGACACGAAACGCTGTAGCAACAATCATACTAATAAACCGATGCTGCAAAAAGTTTATATACTGAAAATTTTTTTTATGTATTTTTTAACTTTACAATAAATTGACCTTTTTAAGAGGCAACGCTTAGTTGTGTCACTTTACGAGCCAGTATGATAAATCATTGGGGTCTGTTTCCGCTCAACCTGATGACATTTACTGTTTATGAAGCTGTATTCGTTTGGTTCTATTCACTACTTCCACTGGTTCTGTGCTTTGTGTCTGTCTGGCGTCATTGTTTTTGTGTCTAACGTCATTGTTTTCTGTGTTCTCGTTTTTGCCCTGTCTTTGGACTTCGGTTTTTGTGAATTTCATCCCCGTTGTTCCTTCGGTATTCTACTGCCGTTGTTCCATTATTTATTATAAATCATCATTATTTTTAGCTAAAAGCGAGATATCGAAGATTAAAGAACAAACAGCTTTTAGACGTCAAAAGTTTAGAGGTGAGTTTCAAAACAGTAACACCACAATACCACAACTAGATGTACCACATCACTCTTCGACAATAGTAGCAGAGCCTATAAACCGATTTTTTACCGTCAAAATATAAAAACCAAGGTTGCAGAATATTCATTGTTGTAATGCAACACATGTGTTTCATGGAATGATCTCTCATCAGCAATAATATGGAAAGCAATAATCCAAAAATTGTCAGAACGAAGAACTTATTATATTAATACCGAAAATGTGGAATTAGGAGGCATTTTTTTTTTAACCAAGAACATGTAGTATAATTTGATTGAAGCTCGGTATACTTAAGGTGTTATGATTTAGATAAAAACAGTAAATGTCTATTAAAGTAAAATTGTCATTTTAAATGAATAAATTTAACAAAGTAATTTAAATGAATGAATTTCCTAAAGCAGTTCAAATAAAATGTTTATACTAAATGGTCCTCTGAGCTCATCAGCCAAACAAACTTGACTATGTTTTAAAGCTTTCAAAACCATTTTACTTTTGAAAATGGTACACGAACAGTTCCAAATGATTAATACTCCAAAAGAAAATTATGTTCAAATTTTTGCATACCCTACGTGATATACTAGTATCCTTTAATGCATCGAATAACTTTCAGTTTCAGTTTCCAAATTATGCGCAATTTGACTTTTAATTTTTAACCCAATAGTAAATATAGCATCAAATAAATTTGTAATTGGATGTATTAAGTTCTTAGTTTGTTTCCTTGAGCAACTAAGGTCAAATAACGTTTTTCTCTCAAATGATGAAGTTTACTGAACACTTCGTATTTTAATCAAGCGTTCACCTTTCAAAAAAGATCTCCAGTATTTCCGAGACAATTTGACAAATCTACCCATGATATTTTTTGTGGGGAATGAAGCTCATTGGACTCGGTGTAGATGATTCTCGGAAATGCCAACTTCATTGAAATAATTAATCACTTTTTTCGATAATACTTCAATAAACAAAGGGAATCGTCCAACATTTGCATTTTTATTGACATTAAGTTAATTTTCAACATTTAAACATGGAGTTTTTCGCAAGTCAAAAGAACATAAATGCTTAGAATATTCATCAGGATCTTCAGATTTGAGTAATTTATTGCATGTTTGTTATACAGAAGAGATTATTTCCTTTCAACAAAAAAGTTGGACAGTGTGATCACAAGTATGTAAAAATGTTTAAAATTGGGCTAAAGGCTATGGAAGGGGATATCCGCCAAAAATATGTTCGTTTGTTCTTTGTTAATTTGTAGATTTGCAATTCCTTACATGTTTAATTATTTCTTTGTTCATTGTAAATTCGTCAATTATTTATTTGTTCTTTGTTAATTTGTAGATTTGTAATTCCTTACATGTTCAACTATTTCTTTGTTCAGTGTAAATTCGTCAATTATTTATTTGAGAAGTACATTTTCCGACTTGGTAGCCTGTATTTAACATATGTTCATGTTGTTTCGTTCATGGGTACTTTGCTGCTTCATAGTGCTTAATTTGTTCTTTGTATATTCTTCCAATATTTCCCTTTCAAAGCTAGTTTACTATTATCTTTTTTTCCGCTTATGTGTAACTCCTAAGCTTGATTATCCGTTAAACGTTCTTATTTGTATTAATCGTATTTTTCAAAATCGTCACGCTTTACAATGTACGCATTGACATTTTACAAATGAAGAAAGAACACGTTACTCATGAGTGATTTTTTACCGGAAGTTTGAAATTTGCCACCGGTAGTGGGCGCTGAAATCAGGACAACTCGGACCAAAGACCGAATGGACCAAGACCACTCGGACCAGTTTTGGGACAACTCGGACCACATTTGAAGACAAGTCGGACCACTTGGAAATACGATCCTCGCCAGTTTCAAAGACAACTCGGACCACTTTTC
>MJUU01029874.1:6434-20193 GCA_002080025.1 Modiolus philippinarum
AACCATTTGGTGTTTTCTTTACTTTGTGTTAACTGTTAAAGGGAAATAAAAAGTACTGTTTTCTCTTAATAATAAAAATGTGCGACTTGTTTTGTAGATTTTTATCACAGATTAAAAATAGGATTTAAAACTTCCTGTAAATTTGTCTAAAAACAGATGGCAAAAGGGATATTTTCTGCAATCGATATAATATCAATGCCCGTAATCATGAAACTCAATAATATAATTTGAATACAATCATATGCCGAAAAAAAACATTTTGCGCAATCGACATAATATCAATAACCGCAATCAGGAATTTGCATAAAATCATATGGCAAAAGGGACATTTCCCGCAATCGACATAATATCAATGACCGCAATCAGGAATTTGCATAAAATCATATGGCAAAAGGGACATTTTCTGCAATCGACATAATATCAATGACTGCAATTAGAAATATAAATAAAATCATATGGCAAAAGGGACATTTCCCACATTCGACATAATATTGATGCCCGCAATCAGGAATTTGAATTAAATCATATGGCAAAAGGGACATTTCCCGCAATCGACATAATATCAATGACCGCAATCAGGAATTTGCATAAAATCATATTGCAAAAGTGACATTTTCTGCAATCGACATAATATCAATGACTGCAATCAGAAATATAAATAAAATCATATGACAAAAGGGACATTTCCCACAATCGACATAATATTGATGCCCGCAATCAGGAATTTGAATAAAATCATATGGCAAAAGGGTCATTTTCCGCAATCGACATAATATCAATGACCGCAATCAGTTATTTGAATAAAATCATATGGCAAAAGGGACATTTCCCGCAATCGACATAATATCGATGACCGCAATTAGGACTTTGCATAAAATCATATGGCAAAAGGGACATTTTCCACAATCGACATAATATCAATGACCGCAATCAGGAATTTGCATAAAATCATATGGCAAAAGGGACATTTTCTGCAATCGACATAATTTCAATGACCGCAATCACAAATTTGAATAAAATCATATGGCAAAAGGGACATTTTCCGCAATCGACATAACATCAATGACCGCAATCAGTTATTTGAATAAAATCATATGGCAAAAGGGACATTTCCCGCAATCGCCATAATATTAATTGATGCCTGCAATCAGTAATTTGAATAAAATCATATGGCAAAAGGGACATTTTCCACAAAAGACATAATATCAATGACCGCAATCAGGAATTTGCATAAAATCATATGGCAAAAGGGACATTTTCTGCAATCAACATAATATCAATGACCGCAATCAGTAATTTGAATAAAATCATATGGCAAAAGCGACATTTTCCGCAATCGACATAATATCAATGACCGCAATCAGGAATTTGAATAAAATCATATGGCAAAAGGGACATTTTCCGCAATCGACATAATTACGATGCCCGCAATCAGGAATTTGCATAAAATCATATGACAAAAGGGACATTTTCTACAATCGACATAATATCAATGACCGCAATCAGGAATTTGAATAAAATCATATGGCAAAAGGGACATTTTCTGGAATCGACATAATATCAATGACCGCAATCAGGAATTTGCATAAAATCATATGACAAAAGGGACGTTGCCCGCAATCATGAAACTTAATGTTATTTGAATATAAAAAGATCGGAAAAGGGACATTTTCTGCGATCGACATAATATCGATGTCCTACGTCCTTTGTTGTTATAAGTATCTCGGTGATTTCCGAGTATATTGAATACTTTATTTTTAATCAGAACAGTTTTCAACTATGACTGCTTTTAGAACAATTCATGACCATGACTGCTTTTAGAACAGATTATGACCGTTTTTAGAACTGTTCTTGACAATGACCGTTTTAGAACTGTTCTTTACAATGACCGTTTTTAGAACAATTCTACAAAATGACTGTTTTTAGAACTGCTCTAGAGCCGTTCTAGAAAAATTCTAAGTAAACTTAGAGCAGTCATCAGAACAGTTCTAAGTTAACTTCGTGAGAGGTTATGACTGCACCCCACTGTACAGAGCAGATTGTATAAAACCGTACAATCTTCGGAGGGCGCCGATTGCTAAGATTCCTTGCGAAATAAAGTTATTTCCTATCATTCTGTCTTTAACCTATGACACGCATGATGTTTTATGTTTCAGTAGACCATTTAATTCAGTACAGTTCTTTGTAAAAGTTGGGACTGAGCGGCACATGACTATTACAAAAATTTTTCATTATTTTTTTGTAAATGTTTGTCTCAAACGATGATTTGTACATAAAATTCTATAAAAGGTTGGTTTCTATGCCCCTTTTTTGAATTGTACAGTAGCCATTTCCCAAGATTTTTCATAAAAACCGTGAAAGGTCTTATGTTCATATCCTCCATATCCTTTCGTAAAATATTCAATACGGGAGTATGTCTTTTAATGCAGTGTGGAGTTCCCCGTGTAAGAGATGTATGCTCTTTATTTTTCGTAGATGTGGTGTACTTGTACACGAGATAATATCTCATGTGTACACTTTTTTCAATTATTATTATCTAAATTTATGTAAATTCTAAAACACGAGGTTTAACTCCCTCCATCGTAGTTTTCTCCTAAGCTATATTTGATATTATACATTTATTTCCCATGCATGTGGAAGATTTGTTTACCCGAGGGAATCATATTTCCCGAAGGCATCGCCTGAGGGAAATATGATTCCCCGAGGTTAAACAAATCTTCATATCTCCATCATGCATGGGAAATAAATATTTTATTCCACCAAAAAGTTTAATATATACAAATTATTGGCGGCCATATCAAGAGGGGTTCTGCATCCCCTCCGTCTTTTCTGAAAATTTGTAAATGATCTTGAAGAATGCCGGAGAAAAAAATGACAAAAAACTGACAAAAACTCCACCGGAATATCCCAAATATTCGGAGGCTACATCCGCCGATGGAAATCTAATGGAGTGATAAGGATTGAAGAACTGAAAGTTCACTGCAGTTAGAAAAGGCACTGCCGTTGCTGAAATAAATTTGTTTTATTGATTTTTGAAATTGACATGACAACACAAATGAACTAATTGAAACTGACAATGAAATTTGTACGCGGCAAAGTGTTAATATGTTTGAGTAACAACTGTATTTTTGACAGGTAAGCCTGCCTGGCAGCGTGCTGTTACCTCAACTCGGAACAATCTTACTATTGCTTCACTCATTAATATTTATAATGTAAAATCTAGAGAATTTCGAATAAGGGGAATATGATATTTGGACACGACCTTCAGCGGGAGACACGATATTTTGTTCACAGTCACGTGTGACAGTCTTGGCCAATGAAAATTTGTTATTATTCAAGTTATAATTGAATAGTGGAATAATACCGATTATTCGGATTTCGTTTGGTTTTATACATTTTAAAAATTTTGGGAATTATGGATTTCCTATGTTTGGGTTCTATTGCTGCTGATGAGGAATTAATTTCCGAAATGACCATACAGCTCATTAAAATTATTGCAGTTGGAGTTATGTGTTATGGCCTCATGTTCATCTACTCCATATCCTTTCGTAAAATGTAGAATGACAATATTTGACCATCCCTATATCAATATGTCTGCAAAAAGGCATTTGTTTTCATGTTTCTAGGAGCGTTTAGTACTAACTCATAATAAGAAAATATTGGAAATGCATTTGAAATGTTAATGAAATATAGTTGAAAAGAAAAGAGCTTAAAAGGTTGGAAAATATGTCCGTACCTTTTCTTCTATGAAAATCAATTAAAATTCTAAAAAAATAATTAATAGTTCACACATATTTATCTTGAATATTATATTACATGTCTTTGTCAAGTGCAAGCCATTTTTGTCTTAATGATAACAGGATTTTGTTTACAAGGAATGCTAGTAAAATATTCTCATTTTACATATTTTCAATAGAAAGACAATGGCCAGTTATGATAATTAAATTTCCCAGAAATAGGTGCTTCACTACAGTGCTACACAGAAATAATCGAAATTTTTAACTGGAACTTTTTGGACAAGAAGTCGCCGGAAAGCGAGATTTAGGGATTGGCGTTTCCGCCGAATACGAAGCGTATTACACAAAATGAACCTATCAGACATAGTCCTTAGTCATTTAAGCAAACAAAATAGCAGCCTTCATATAGTGCATATAGCAAACTTAGTGACAGCCATATAGAAGGTGAAAGTTCCTGCCCCTACCCATTTCTCCCCTTTTCCAATGACAATCAAAACTCATTTCTCCACCGGGTTGTCCCTCCAACTTTATTTATTTTACTTATATTTATTTAAATTGATTAACTTGTTTTGGTCATGGTATAGCTGAAGTATTGCTCACTGGACGTTAAACTCTTTCAATCAATAGAGTGAATCCATTTTGATGTAAACATTTGAACTTTTTTAGTAGAAGTTCAAAATGGTTCCTATCGTTAATGATAGAGATACGGGTTCGGAGGAAGTTTTAATGAGTAGTGTTATGTACTTCTACTGATATTTTTTTTCTCAAATTTTCTGTAGTTCGGTAGAAATTTACGATAATAGCTTTATTAATTTTCTTTGAGTTACGATAATTATTTCCAAATAATTTTCGAAGTTACGATAATCCGACATCAGCGTTACGACGATCTTCTCTAGATCTTATGTTGTCCATTTCTCCATAACGAATGAATGTTAAGTAAAATCATGTTAATAGCTTATCACTGATCAAAAGACCTTCGCAAGGGCTAAGCATAGATGTGTGTCATTGAGCATTAAATGAATAAAAGTGAATGTTAATCTGACCACTTTTTTAGGTCGCCATTTTGGGAATGTCGTTAATCGGCTTGTCGATAGTGATGTTTGTTACGAAGGGCGAACAAACAACAACTGGTGAGTCTAACTACCAGAACCCCGGTCTATTTATTTTACTTTTTTTACTGAAAAGTTTTATTTTTAGACAAAATTTATAATCCATAGAAATACAAAACAAAAGAACAATTAACAATGAAGGGATATGGAGTAAATGCAAATGAGACAAAATCTCTACAAATACATGGTAACACAGCAATGGAACAACGCTTTTATTGTTGTTCATCTTGAAGTCACCATGAACTTTTTTTAAATCTTTTTGAAGAAAACATTGAAGCTAGAAATTCATCTTGATACTTACATTTTCAGGTTTCTAGCATTAAGGGACAATTTCCTTTATCCTTTATTGTGTATGAGTTTAATTGAGGACTTTTTAGTTAGATTTAAATAGATCAATTTTAAACAAGTTTCTAATTTCTAATATTGTTATTGTTAAACCAAAAATTTACTATTATGTTTTTTAACATTTTACACATTTGTTTTACTTGTATAAAGCTATATGGTTTTATATTAATATTTTATGTATTTATTAGAATTTTTCAATAAACCCAACAGTTCTCGCCACAATATAGCTGAAATATTGCTGAAGTTGGCGTAAAACATCAATCAATCAATCAATCAATAATTGAGGACTTAACATAATTGTAGTACTGTGTTTTTGTTGTAACGCCTGTAATCTTTTTTTTCTGTTAGTTGTCAAACTAATTTAATTAAAATTAGATCTACCAATTCTTCCCTACACTTACTGCAAGATCTAACAACAACTGCATTTTACTTTCTGTTTCGATGATACATTCGAAATCTTCGGCTTTGTTTCATAAAGCCTAATTTCTTCCATATCATGTAAACCGTATTCTGATTGGTTGATGTCAAAGGACATAGAACTGAAAGTAAAAGGGTATTTTGTTAGATCCGCATGCATTGACTTTAAACCATTGGTAGATCTACTCTTGATAAGATTGTTGTCACGCGAACCAGCAGCCCTTTTCACAAAAAATCTTACGATAGAAATTAGTCGTAAGTCTTTAACATTCTATTTGACTTACGATTAAAATTTGTCGTAAGATTTTTTGTGAAAAGGGCTGCAGTACTGTATGCGCTGATGGTTCTAATTCACATACGTCTTTGACATCAGAAGAACGGTTTTGATGCAGAGTATGGGATATAATTGTAAGTTAAAAGATCTTGTCCATTTTTGAGAATTTTAACCACAAGACGGAATTCATATAAAGAACTTCTGTATTTAGAGGCAGACGCACCGAGTCCAAATCGTATCATTTTAAGTGTAATAAGAGGTACAATATAGTTTTTATAATGAAACAAAAATCACAAATCGCGTTCTCACTATGATATTTTAAGATTATCATTTGAGTTAATGGAAATTTTTGTTTTTTTAACAGATTGCACTACCAACAATACAGGGGATATATACATAATGTTTGAGGACTCCAGTGACATGTCCTTAACAGAATTTGAAGAAGGTCAAAACTTTATATATAGATTCCTAGAACGTTTGGAATCTAGAAGTATGAACGATGTCAGGGTAGCAGTTGCGACTTTTGGGACGCAGGTGACAGAGTTAATACCACTTCAACAGACACAGGGCATTCAGTATCAGCTTGGTCGTATTGCACAGTACGAACTCATAGGAGGTGCTATTAATACATCAACACTCATTTCACATGTCGAAAGCCAAATGTATACAAGTTATGATTCTAACAAAAGACTGTTTGTGTTTATTTCTAAGGGAAACTTCATTGATCAACATTTCGTTGAAAGAATAAAGAAAAATATAGATTCAGATACAATATTTGTTTCAATTGGATATGACAAATGTGAAGATACACAGTGGGATAACTTAGAAATGTTAGCTACATTTGGTTACTTTGTGTTTTCAACCATAGATTACGATATGGTTGCTAGACACATACCTAATGAACTTGCTACTATTACATGTTCTTGATGTTTGTTATGTACGTGGCTTTCTTTTCATTGATTTTTTTTTCGAATAATTGACACACACAAATACATTCTGTGGATGAAAAAATGTATGAAGCAGTTCGTATGAAGAACAACAATAAAAGCGTCGTTCCATTGCTTAGTTGTATAATGTATTTGTAGAGACTTTGTCTCATGAGCATTAATTTAATATCCTTTTTGGTAATTGAAGACTGGAATTTGTGTCTTTTGCAATTTGAAGTCTTTAAACAGATTCCTATTGCGACAGATGTATGCTCTCTATGTATTTCAGTTATGGTGTACGTGTACTTATTTGTGAGAGCATATCTCATATGGATACACTTATCATTTGTTTCACATTTTCGCATTTTCCAATTTCTGTATTCTGACCAACACACATCTCAATTGTTTTGCCAATTTTATTGCTATTGACTCAATGAGTGCCTTGTGGTTGTTTATATTTTGTGATTTATGAGTCTTTTTGCCTGGCAACGGATGATAGCGGTTCTAAGAAACTTTGCCGGTTCGTTTAATATTTGTTTATGATCTTTCGAGCATTCGTTGGTTAAAAAACGACATTTATGTAGCATTGTTCGACAGTTGGAAATTTATTCTGATCAAACCGGTACTAGGGGCGGTCTTGAACTTACTAAGAGCTCATTGTTGAAGGCTTCATGGCGGCTTGAAGATTAGGAATATCAATAAAAACGACGTACCACTGCTTGAGTTTGACATGTTTTTGTAGAGATCCAATCTCATTTGCATTTTCCCCATATCCTTTTATCGTGAGCAGTACATAATCCCGTATATCATCAGTTCGCATGCATGATTTTAAACATTCTAAATCATATCATTTTGATATGCAAGAAAATGTCAGCAAAAATACGACTTGATATATCTTGCCAAAAATGAAAAAAAAATGTAATATTTGTGCTTGTTCACTTTTGAATTTCTTTTGCACAAATCTTCCATCATTGCATTAATAATACGGATTTGCCGTGGATCATGCACACAACTTGAAACAATTAATTGAAAGACTCCTATAGCTGACAATTTGAGCTTGAAGTACAAAATCGGGACATTTTGGTAAGAAAATTAGAGTGATTGTTTTGTCAGTTATGTTACGATATCAGTTGAAAATATAACACAAGAATAAAAAAAATTCGGCCGAGTGTTGTCCGCGATGACACAGGTGCAGTTCAGTTGGTATACTCCTAATAATGTGTGTCATATGTTGCCGATTGTACCCATTTATAGTTTTACAAATGTAATGATATATATTCTGTCAAAATTTAAGGATTTTATTGAATTTTTGTTTACTTTTTATATGACGATATAACAGCGGCGCGTTCTCTGACTGTAAAATCGGGTACACTTAAGTTAGACTTTTAGTATTTTTTGCAAATCAGTGTAAAATAAAAACAAGTTACGTATCAGTATATGTTTGTGTAAATCTATATAAATTTCAGCAGACATTAAATTTGTCCCTTTTACATTTCAAAATTTTTGTCATGGAGTTGATAGTCTACCTGTTTTGTGTTTTATTAGTATTTTTATTATATTATAAGGAAACGGGACAGAGAAAGGGGATATTTGGGTACCTATTAAGCGGTTTAACCCCCACCGCTAGCTTTCGCTATAGTTCCGGTACAAGGGCAGACTTTCCGAGTTCCTATCGTTGTTTACGTTTGTCTTTTGTATTTCTTGTGCAGTTTCTTGGTACATTGTGGCGTGTGACTGTGTTTTTCGGCCATTGTAGGTTTTTTCTGTTATCTGTCATCGATTTCAAGAATTTGAAATGTTAAACCTTATTGGTAGATACCAACCTCAATATACACATCACAATGAAATCAATACTTAAAGTATGTTACAGTATAAAAAATTCAAGGCTAATTTATAATTAAAAAAAATTCAATACATTACGGGCTTCATTGATCTTTAACTTCATATAACTTTATATATACTCCTTCTTTTATGCACAGTTTCGTTGCTTGTCATCCTGTCACTATATGTTCTATCTCCATAGATATCATGTTTAGGGTTTAATACAACGGCAGTAGAATAAAGAAGAAACAAATTAGGACACGTTAATTACTAAAATTGAAGTAAAAAGACATATGGAAAAAAATAAAAAAAACAGATGAATCAAAGAAAATAAAAGACATTAGAATGAGAGGCAATATTTACAAACTGACGCCTAATCAGAATTTTTGTAGTTTATGTCCCTGTCACACTAACGCACAGCGCCAACGTGTGCCGACTAGTGAGGAAAATTTTCGTACACGCTGGCATGCGTTGTATAGGTTAGAGGCACGTTCTTCACACGTTACAAACACGTCGGCGCACGTTGGCGTGCGTTGTTGGACGTAAGGTGCGTCGGAAAATTTTGAACATGCTCAAAACGTGTTGTTGATAAGTTATACACACGTTAGATGAACGCTCACGCAATGTGTGCGATATGTTGTAGTTCCCGATATGTTTTAAACGTGTAAAAGACGCAAACCGTGTGCCCTTGTAACTAAGGAGAAACGTATGAAACAATGGTTAAGTATAAAATTATGGTTAAAGATCAAGATAAAAATCCATTAGAATGTTAATGGCTGCTTTTTTCAGCATTACACTGCCACTGACATAATTTTTTTAAAATAAATTTTGTGATTTTTTTTTGGACCTATTCCTCCTGCAAATCTGCCGTACATCCATTTTTATCGGTGCAAATGGCATTGGGGTGAAGAACTTCCATCTGTTTTGACAAAAGATCGCCAAAACGCCATACACACGTTCTATGAATGCAAGAAGATCGTTAGGGATGCGTTCGGTATACGTCAAGTACCTTTGTGAAACGGGAAGGGAAACAAATATTTTCAATTTTTTAGCTCGCGGGTCGGTAATCCTGGTTTAGCAAAAGAAAACCCCTTTTACCGCTCATTAATTGGGGTTTCCTATAATTAAATACACGTTAACCTTCGGTTCTTATGAGTTTTTATTACTAACCTACATTGCCGAGTGGTTAAGTAGGTTTGACAGCGCGGAATGGACCAAAACTTCGGTAAAGCAGGTTTATCGACCGGTAATCCTGGTTTACCGACAAAACCCCCCATTACCGAGTGGTTTAAGCCAATTATATAAGCTATCCGGTAATTGAGGTTTTGGTCGGTACATGTAAACCAGGATTACAGATCGATAAATCTAGTTTTCCTAGTTTTGGTTATTTCCGTAAAACCGACTGGTATAGTATGTTTACTACTATAGTAGGTTTACTACTAATAAAAACTCATGAAAAGCGAATACCGTATACGAATGAAAAAAATATTGTGTTTACTCTTGCTCATCAATATGGAATATATATAGATTACACCACAAGATCCCGTTCATTACCATATTTTATCCACTAGAGATAGTTAAATTTTAAAATTTTAATTGCGAGGCTTGCCGAGCATTTTAAAATTTTTAAATTTAACTATCGAGAGTGGATAAAATATGGTAATAATCGGGATAAAGTGGTGTAATCTTTTTCTCTAATGATCAATGATAAACACCGAGAATTGTATTCCGAATAGATTTGGCGGGAAATAGCACCGGGCTTTATTCAACATACGTTGAATAACGAAAATTTATCCAACGGGTCGAAACCAGTTTAAACTTGACATATCATTAGAGAAATTTCAATACGAAACACAACTTTTTGTAAAAAAAAAATAATGCAAATATTGGTATATGAATTTATGGGCGACTTTTGTCAAACTTGCGAAAATGTCAATATGTTTTTCAAACCATTCACGTTTTATTAATAAAGACGTGGATTTTAGAGCCCAAAAACCGTATGTCGGTACTGGAGTATGACTTATGCATGCAGTATCTTGAAATAGATTCCACGTACATGGAAACACCAAATTTTTTATGAAATTTTGAAACGTACAGACTACAAAATTTCAACTATTAATCATGTAAAATGTCCCCGTTTTTGCCATACCCATATGATTATATTATTGCATATACTCTATTAACAAATACAGCAAAGGTTTCATCATATATCATAATTCAAGAGTAATTAATTTCTGATGTTACTTGCATTAATCAAAAACGTTATAATATTCAACGTTACGTTCATAGACGCAACATCGTGCATAACGTCTATTGTCATACCCCCGGTGTCGGCGTCGTCGGCGTCAGCATCGTCGGCGTCAGCAAAACTTTAACCTGGCTTGTGGAATTAAGATCATTGGTATGTGACTTCCTTGTGATGAGAGCTTTCTTTTGGTACTATACTTGTAGACCCCTTAGGGCAATTTTTAAAAAAACTTTAACCTTGCCACTAGAAGGTAGGCTTTTAGTGGTAGGGTGTTCATATTTGGTATGTAACTTCCTTATGATGAGAGTTTTCTTTTGGTACCATACTTGTAGACATTTTGACCTTGACCCTGTCCTGAGGGCAATTTTCAAAAAACTTTAGCCTTGCCTCTAGAAGGAAGGCTTTTAGTGGTAGGGTGTTCATATTTGGTATGTAACCTCCTTATGATGAGAGCTTTCTTCTGGTACCATACTTGTAGACATTTTGACCTTGACCTTGCTATGAGGGCAATTTTCAAAAAAACTTCAACCTTGCCTATAGAAGGTAGGCTTTTAGCGATAGGGTGTTTATATTTGGTATGTAGCTTCCTTATGATGAGTGCTTTCTAGTGGTACCATATTTGTAGACATTTTGATCTTGACCTTGCCCTGAGGGCAATTTTTAATAAACTTTAATCTTGCGTCTAGAAGGTGGGCTTTTAGTTGTAGGGTGTTCATATTTGGCATGTAACTACCTTATGATGAGAGCTTTCGTCTGGTACCATACTTGTAGACATTTTGACTTTGACCTTGCCATGGCCATGAGGGCAATTTGTAAAAAACTTTAACCTTGCCTCTAGAAGGTAGGCCTTTAATGGTGGGGTGTTTATATTTTATATGTAAGTTCCTTATGGTGAGAGCTTTCTTGTGGTACCATATTTGTAGACCTTTTGACCTTGACCTTGCCCTAAGGGCAATTTTTTAAAAACTTTAACTTTGCTTCTAGAGTTAAGTTGTTTAGTAAAAGGGTGTTCATATTTGACATGTGACTTTCTTGTTGAGAAACCTTTCTATTACTTTCGAATTTATTTTGCATTGAGGTTACTGGAATCCCCGGCGAGCTTTGTTGTCTTCTGACAACTCTTGTTAATTACGTTGTATCAAAAGGTCAAAAATGATAAAAATCAAGCATATGAAATATATTAATGAAATATATTAAAGGCCCGACATTATTAGAGCAACATCTTCATAAATAGTATTAATGTACATTATAATATACAGAAAGCAATGAGTCAAAAAGGGAAAATCCCGAGATAAAACTTTCAAAACCCGAATGATCAAGAAAATACACTGCACCATCCCTATAGTCTCCAAAATACAATGAAAATTCTTGAATCCTGATAAAGGGGTGGTAAATCCCAAATTTCTGCTGAATAAAATAGTTGATTCAACCGCTCTAATATCATATCAATCTTGAGTATTCCCATAAAGATTTAAAAAAAAGAATATCCAAAAAAAAAATATTTGAAAAAAAATTAGTAAGCCTGACGTTATGAATGCGTCCAACAAGAGAATTTCTTCCATAAATGGATGTTTCCGTGTAAGACAACCCATAGAAGACAGGGTCACATGAAGATGTCTTACACGGGTAATCGTCCAATCCAAAGTCGTGATTTGTTCGGCGGCACAATTGCTACCACAATAAATTCAATGGATGATTTGACGTCACAATTGAGATTTCCACCAGAAATGGCAAGATTTACTTTCTTTCGGGTTGGTTGTTGTATTTTAGGTTCGTATATTCGACCAAAATTAAAGATCGAGATATCTTTCACTCTGTAAGAAATTCTACGTCTTTTACCCTCGTTTCACTCGGGAAAAGACGGAATCTCTCAGACTCGTGGAAGATATCCCTTATCTTTAATATATGGTCTCGGATAAGAACCTAATTGATTGTTCAATTCCTTCGGCGTGTGGCAACGTTCTTACAAAAATTCGCGAACGTCGGCAGACGTTGGCTAGAACGTTATAGTGTGACACTGCCTTTACTTTCGCGTTTATTAGTAGTATATAGGTGGTTACAAAGTCGTATTTGTGGAGGTGGAGCCGGAAGTGACGTCACCGGAAGTGACGTAGACCGGAAGTGACGTGATGGAAGTCATGTGACCGGAAGCGGAAGTCACGTGACCGGAAGTATGACTAATTACCTTGCGCATGCGCAAGTTTGGGAGGGGATTCCCTAAAAATCTATTTTTAGAACGGGAAAACCACCTAAATACTACTTGGAGTAACCCTTAATTTTTGAGTCTTGTTTGCGTATTTTCTTCCTTTGTGATGTCATACTAGGGTAAATCGGGGTCGCTGAATCGATAGGTGTAGGTTTCAAAGCCCTAACTCCGAGTGTCAACGAGATATCGGCCCTAAACGGTCCTAAGTCGGCCTTAATTTGAAATCGTTCAACTATAGGCTTATCATATATGGATTTGATGTATCTTTAGGCTTCTAAAGTGATTGGGATAGGTAGTTAAGTGCTAAAACGTAGTTCTGTGAAGTACTATTTTGATAATATCGGCCCTTAAAATCTAAGATCGGCCTTAATTCGGCCCTAAATCGGCCTTCATCAATACTATTAGTAATAGGTTCATATGATATATGGATTCCAGGTAAATGTATAGTTCTAAAGCGATTGGAATAGGTATTTAAGGGTAAAAATTACTGTTATAGAGATATCGGCACCTTTGAAATCAAAGATCGGCCCTAAGTCGGCCCTAGATCGGCCCTGACCCTTAGTATTAATACTATAGACCTGTCATATATGGATTTGATGTATCTTTAGTCATGTAAAGCGATTGGTGTAGGTATCTTAGACTTAGAACGTACTGTAATAGAGATATCGGCCCTTAC
>MJUU01029878.1:0-14456 GCA_002080025.1 Modiolus philippinarum
TCCTTCAGGTCTCCATTCCACAAGCCAGGTTAAAGTTTTGCTGACGCCGCGCTGACGACGCCGACGCCGACGCCAACGCCGACGCCAACGCCGGGGTGATGACAATAGCTCTCCGGATATTCGTCCCGGTGAGCTAAAAACAGGAAAAAATTTTCAAAATGAGTCCAAAAAGGGAGATGCAGATCTACAATATATATAGAAACATTTTGTGAAGTTTCAAAGATGTAGAACGAAAACTGTAGGAGGAGTTGATTTCACAAAATCAGTATCCCATTTTCCCCGCCCGTCGCCCGCCCATCTTTGCCCGCCCGCCCGACATTCACCATACTATAAGCCGGATTTGCACTTCGTGCAACCCGGCCAAAAATTTGAAAACAATCCGTCTACTAGAACCAAAGTTATGCTGTCCACAGACATGAAAATACCTAATTTAACCCCTTTTTGGCCACTTTTTTGCCTCTTTTTCAAAAACAAGTGGGGCAGGGAACACGAAATTTAAACCCGGGCTTAAGCTTGTGCCAACAAACATCATACTAAAATTTTATAACAATCCGTTGACTAAAACCAAAGTTATGCTGTCCACAGACGCCAACGCTGACGCCAGCGCCATACCATAATACGACCACAAATTTTTTTGCGGTTGTATAAAAATGATAAAATTATATCCTTTCATTTACACCAGTGTCATATTGTAAATGAGACATTGAACATCAAGGGCCTGGCTTAAATAGAATAATACCCCATGACTTACAAATCCAAATTAGATTACATTCTACAATAAAGGGCTACGCTGAGCGCAGCATGATACGACCGCAGCATGTCGTCCACTGAAATCTGAAAAAGTGTAATTTAAAGCGAGTATGGAGAAACAAGAGAGCTTGACACAATAATTAGAAGGACGCAATAAGGAAATTGACCCAGAAATTAGCTGGACACAAACTAGGGAAAATAAAAATTAGCCCTTATGACTCCTTATGATTCCTCTTTGACCCTTTATAGCGCAGAAATGCCCAATCCATTGACATACTGCTGAAAGCTTATATCAAGAGGAATCCAAAGAAAATAGACCATCAAAATGCGATGAAAAATAAAAATTTTAGGTAATCTGCAAATTTGCAGTTTTGGCCCCTGTGAACCCTTATAGCACGGAAACAGTAAGAGCTAAGCAAGATCCGTTGACATACTACTGAAAGCTTACATCAAGTGGAATCCAAAGAAAAAAATCCCATCAAAATCCGATGAAAAGTAAAAATTTTAGGTTATCTGTAAATTTATGATTTTGGCCCCCTTCGGCCCCTCATAGCTCGGAAACGGTAAGAGTTATGCCAAATCCGTTGACATCCACTGAAAGCTTACATCAAGAGGAATCCAAAGAAAAAAAGAAAAAAATCCCATCGAAATCCGATGAAAAATAAAAATTTAAGGTTATCTGTAAATTTATGATTTTGGCCCCCTTTGGCCCCTCATAGCTGGGTAAGGAAACAAGTTACCAAAAATCTAATAGTAGAGCGCTATGTAAATTTTTCATAAGGAATCCTTTGAAAAAAATTGCATCAAAATCGGACTAAAAATAAAAAATAAAAAATAAAAATAAAAAAATTAAATTTTTGAAATTCGCCCCTTTTGGGCCCCATTTATCTCGTGAACGGTACATGCCACGTGAAAATTTTTGCGGTCATATAAAAATATTACAGTCGATACACTATGGCCATGGTCAATATTGTCAATAAATTTGTATTCCATAGTATTAAATTGAACTTCTGATGGTTTGTTCAACAAAAAAATAAAAATTTTGAAGGAGTTGTATAAGTGTTATTAGAGGAATATATGTATGATTAAATAGTGTCCGCTCTGAAATATTGTCCCCCATTGCAATTGTTTCCTACAGTAAAGTCTGAGGATGGATAAAAGGTATTGATGATCATGAAATATTGTCCTCTAAGATTTTCCAATGAAACATTTAACAGGTAAGATACTATTTAATGAGACACTTTTTTACTTAAATATAGGTATATTCTTTGATAAATTTCAAATATAATAGGTTAATGATCAATGACATCCACCATAACACAATGAAGCATCACAGTTACAACATATATACACATATCAAACAGTGAAATGGTACATACTCGGAAACAAGCCATTGATCCTTCATATCCAGTAATAAATCACCAATTCTCTTGTTGTACATATAATGGAAACGTTTAGGTATAGTCTCTTTGGTAAATACTTTCATTGCCGGATTCTTACACATCAATTCCTGAGTTATATTAGATACAGGCACAGGATCAACATCTGAAAAAATATATTTTTTATATTTTAATACTGTAAACTGGGAACTTTTTGTGCTGTCTTCTTCTTTTTTTTTCGGTTTGCCAGATAAATATCATTTCATGCAGTCTTGAATTCGAGGTTGTTGGTCAAGCTACTAAATTGCCCGACTGTATCTATATATTAAAAGTTTTATTTTCATGCTTCACGCTGCGGTTTTCCAGATAAATATAATTTCATGCAGTCTTGAATTTGAGGTTGTTGGTCAAGCTACTAAATTGCCCAACTCCATCAATATATTAAGTTTTATTTTCACGCTTCACCCCTTAACACGAAAATAACGAAAATAAAACTGCCATGAAAATTTCCCTGTTTACGTACAGCAATCCTAAGAAGAGATTGAGGTGATGTTTTTTTATGTGTCTCACCAAAAGTCAGACACACAAATTTTCAACTTCCAAGTATATCAACTCTTGCTTTGCTCCACTCTAGAAAAGACTGATTTTTTTTCTATAAATGAAAGGTATCCTAATTTTTTATCTCCTCTATACATATGGAAATACAAAGAAAAATTCTATACAAGATATCAATCACTGAGCATACATATAACACAATGCATCAATCACTAAGATACTTATTACAAAATGTATCAATAACTGAGCATACTTATTACACAATTTATCAATCACTGAGTAAACTAAATACACAATGTATTAATCACTGAGTATACTTATTACACAATGTACCAATCACTGAGTATACTTAATACACAATGTATTAATCACTGAGTATACTTATTACACAAAGTATTAATATTACACAATGTATCAACCACTGAGCATACATACATTTTGTACTACACAATGTATCATTCACTGAGCACACATATTACACAATGTATCAATTGCTTAATAAGTCGATGTTTGATTTTAATTTAATGAATTGTATAAACATGAACGGGATTAAGTGAGATAGTGACGCGCATGTCATAAATTCAGTCTTTAAAGTGAGTTTTTATCATTATAATCAGATTGTATAAACACAACCAGAACTGACTCTGCCTCCCTGATCAAGGGCGGGAGGGTGTGGCATTTAATCCCGCTGGTGTTTATACAATTCATAAAATTACAATCAAACATCGACTTAACCAAGGTAAGTCTCGTTTAATTTTTTGATTTTATTTCATTGTAAATACTTCCGGGACTAAATGAGACTTTAAAGCAATAATGATAAGAACTTAATACCAGTAAGCTGTAAATTTGTAAAATGACAAACTGCTTAACATGCTTGAAGTAAAGATCTTACCTCTTTCATGGTATCTAAGTTTTTAAAACATGGTGAGCAAAAGAGTCTTCATCTTTCTCTATAATTCTGTTGTAGAATGTGGCAAAAGTTTTTTCATTTGACCATCCTGCTTTACTAAGAATTTTAGTTACAGGCATGAGATTTTCCTTAGCTTTTGAAACTGATGCTGAACATACACTGTGTGGTTTGTAGATTGAAGTGTCAATTTTAGATCTGGCAAGTATGGTCTTTATCCATCGAGAAACTGTATCTTTAGAGACTGGTTTGTACGGTTTAATGTAACTGAGGAAAAGTTTACTGTTGANCATAGAATGTGGCAAAAGTTTTTTCATTTGACCATCCTGCT
This sequence comes from Modiolus philippinarum, assembly GCA_002080025.1. NCBI lineage: Eukaryota > Metazoa > Mollusca > Bivalvia > Mytilida > Modiolidae > Modiolus > Modiolus philippinarum. Next base: position 3,923 of record MJUU01029878.1, read on the forward strand.
TTACTAAGAATTTTAGTTACAGGCATGAGATTTTCCTTAGCTTTTGAAACTGATGCCGAACGTACACTGTGTGGTTTGTAGATTGAAGTGTCAATTTTAGATCTGGCAAGTATGGTCTTTATCCATCCAGAAACTGTATCTTTAGAGACTGGTTTGTACGGTTTAATGTAACTGAGGAAAAGTTTACTGTTGATTTTCCGTAAAGATTTAGTGCGAAACATATATTCCTTATAAACAGTATATACACAGATCCTCCTATCTGGAGGGTAAGCTTTGATATTTACACTTGGCTCCTTATAGCCAGGACGACTTTGCTTTACATGTTCATTAATAAAAAAAAACATCTTCCCCTCTAAGCTTATGTACTTTATTTACATCCATCAAATGAATCGACTGAGCTCTTGCAGCATTGGTAAGCGCTATTAAAAATGTCAATTTCAATGTTAGATCTTTCAGCAAAATGTATTTTACAGGTGATAAGGTACGCAAATAACACAATACGAGATTAACCCTTTATCTACTAGTGACGCCTATATGCGTCGGTGAAAAATGGCCATTAAATCCCAGTGACGCATCTGTGCGTCCACGAGATTTACTATCAAAATCCTACTGCCACATATAAGCGCGTAGTCCGCCATGATGTATTTACCTGGTGACGCATATATGCGGCCGAAAGGGTGATGTTAAATAAACGCTGATTGGTCGAAAACGGGATTTCCTTTTAATTTCTAAAAATGATATCCAATAAAAAGAAAGGTTAAGCTATCATTTGATATCAAACACAATACGTCAGGATATAATTTTAGAATGGAATCTATGAATGAAACCGCGTGGAAAACGTAAACACTTCACCGGTACACTTCCATGGAGTCTGATTCAGACATAAATGAATTCGAAGGATTTTCACCGAGTGATATTGATGAAGGAGATGATCCGAGTTAGGAAATTGGATCGGACATAAGTGTTAGTCCTGTTTCAACCCCAGAGTCTAGTGAAAATGAGGATTCCGACGATGAACCCGTGATATGTAAATAAATAATAAAATATATGTTTATTTTGGAAACTAGTTTATTTTCTGATGGATATACAATGAAAATTATAAGAAATTCCTATTGCAAGGTAAGAATACAATTTATTTGATCAAAATCAGTAACAGAATAATCAAAATATACATTTTTATAAACAACAGGTAATTATTTACATTTTATGTAGTCAGCAATTTTGATGCTGCAGTATTCACCCTGGAAACAAGCATCAGTAACTGATAAGAGATATAAATAGAGTAGTGATTCAGCAGTTAAGCTGTAGTAGATAAAGGGTTAACATCCCATGTCTTTAAATATTTTGGTTTTGAAGGTCGAATATTGAAAACACCTCTCATAAAGCGTGTGATAAGAGGATGTTGGCCCACTGAGAAATTGTCCACAATTAAGCCTAGTGCTGACAGTGCTCCTTGAGCCGAATTTAAGCTTAACTATATCCAAGTCCTAGTTCAAAAAGTTCTGTCAAGAAATCAAGAACTGAAAATACAGAATTTTGAATGTAATTAATTTTCTTTTTATGACAGTACTGAAACCATTTGTAAATATATCCCCTGTATTGCTTCCTAGTTCCTGGTTTCCAAGATTGTATGAGAATGTCAGTTGTTTTCTTAGAAAGGCCTCGTTATTTGAAGTTTCTCCTGATACAAGGCAAGCTATCATTACTATCTTTTTGTGAAGTGGATGAACTGCCTGACTGTGAGGAAGACTTAAAAGATACTCTCTTCTTGAAAGTATGAATGGGATGTCTTTTAACAATTCCATTAATCTCGGGAACCAGGCCTGAGTTAACCATAAGGGGCTATCAAAATGCCCTTTGCTTTGTCTTCCCTGATTTTGCAAATACCTCTGCTCAGTAGACTGAAAGGTGGAAACAGAAAAACTGGATCCAATCTAAGCTGAAAGCATCAACAAAAGAACAATATGGATCTGGCTTCCATGAACAAAATCTCTCTACTTGATTATTTAGTCTAGAGGCAAAAAGATAAATGTTGGGTTTGCCCCAAGCATCTTTCACTGGTTAAACACATTTTTGTCTAGTGACCATTCTAGCTGATCTTCAAAAACCCTAGATTTTCTATCTGCTTGAATATTATCTTTACCAGCAATATGTGTACATGTAAGCCAGATATTGTTTGAAATACAGAACAACCATATTTCCTTGGACAGTAGGTTACAATCTTTAGCCTTGGTACCTCCCATATTAGAAATGTACGAGACTGCTGTAGAATTATCTGTCAGTATTTTAATATGTTTATCCTTGATGACATGAAGGAAAGATTTTAAGGCTAGATAAATGGCCATAATTTCTAAGTAGTTAATATGCTTAAGCTTTTCACTGTTTTTCTATCGACCACCAATTTCTGTTTCTCCTAATACAGCACCCCATCCCTCCATGGATGAGTCTGTTTTAATTGTAAATTCTGCGTTACCATGACTAATGTGTCTAACTTGATGTGGGACATTTTCTATCCACCAGTTCATTTCTTCCTTCATGTCATCAGATATAAACATTTCATTGTCAAAATTTCCTTTAGAGAGTTTTAAAGCCAAAATCTTATTATTTTCTAGATTTCTATAAAATAATTTCCCATATTGTATGGCTGAAAATGATGATACAATGAGGCCAATCACTTTGGCTACCTGTCTGATTTTGGTAGTGCTTTTGGTAAATAAACTCTTACATTCGGAAACAATTTTATGCTTTTTATCATCTGTCAGATATACAAGCATTTTCTCTGTATCTATAATATGACCAAGAAATATAATGGTTTTTGATGGTTTGAGTACTGATTTTTCTGTATTAATGAAAAACCTTTAACTAGTCATCAACTCTACCATTGTTTTAACATTAATTTCACATTCTTCGACACTGTCTCCACATAAAAGACTATCATCTATATAGCTTGGCATAAACTGGTTTCATTATTTTAGTAAATACTCTAGGAGCGGAGGAAATTCCAAATGGTAATAAATTTTCCCATTCTATTGAAACCGTAGAAATTTTTGATGTTCCTCGGCAATAGGAACACTATGATAAGCATGTCTAAGGTCAATAGATGCCATATGGCAGTCTTTCTTAATTATTTTGACTGCACTTTCAAAGTGTACATTTTGAAGTGGTGATATTCAATAAATTCATTTAGTTTTTTAAGATTAAAAATTAATCTATATTCACCACTCTTTTTAAGTCTCAAAAATATGGGAGACAAGAATTGACCTTCGACAGGCTTTACTATTTTAAGAGCCTCCATTTTCAATAATTTGTCTATTTGAGCTGACACAATTTCTGTTTCTTTTTCATTGAAAACAGATACAATTTTAAAACTGTTTTGTACAGGTTCCATGTTGTTTGTAAATTCAATGTGATAATGACATATCGAATCAAGAATAAAATTATCAGAAGTGATTTTTTCCCACTCAATTGGAAAGTTTTTCAATACACCTGCTTTGAACTCTGAACTTATTTCATTTGAGTGTTCAAGCTTCTCTAGTTCTCCATCTGTGAATGTGGTTGAGAATTTCCTCCTCGCTGGGAGTTTTTTGTAGCGTTGTTTCTGTAACTGGGCGTCTTGTACCCAGATGAGGAGCCTCTGCCCCGTCCACCACGGTTACCACGATAACCATCTCTGCGTCCTCTGCGGTTGCCCCGACCGCCACGGTAACCACCGCGTCCCCGACCAAAGCGGAGTATATTGCCTACTTTTGAGCAGTCCTCGATGTCTTTGGCAGTTTTTGAGACATCATCCCCAAATAAGAGACAGAAGGCGAACATAAATGCAGATACTCATACATGAGCTCTGGTTTGATAAATTCTCTTCTTGTCATGTTTATTTGCCTATTAGCGTGCCCCAGTAAGGCGAGGATGTCATTGCAGCTATCAATAAATTCATTAAAATCTGAATTATAATCTTTAGCTTCAGATTGATTTTTGTCCATCTTATTTACAGATTTAGTAAGTATGGTTGCAGCTTTAATAACCGACTTCTCTATAAACTGGAGTTTTTTATCAGCAGTTTGAGCCATAGGAGAAATAACTTTCCAAATAAGCTGATTTGTTCTTACAACTGTGAGACCCTCACAGTTCCCTGGTCTAGCAGTGTTTTCTTCCTTAGTTAATTCAGCATACTGATCTTCATTCATTCCATTTGTAAATAAATCATTTACATTTGCTGCTAAGACATCATCTATATTATCATCGCAAATCTCTTGAACTTTACATCGTTTACTCAAAGCAGAAAACCTGCTAGAACTAGAACTAGTGTTATTATTATCATCTGCCTTTTGTTTTTTAGGGGGCTGTTCTGAAAATTCAGGTTCATCACCTTCATCTTCTTGATAATCATCATAATCATCATATTCATCATTATAATTTTCTAAGCTCTGGATTCTGCCAGCTAAATCATTTAAAGTATCTCCATATTTAGCTTGGTTATCTTGAATAATTTTCAAGGCAGCCATAATTGGGTCAGAACTACTCGGAGTTTCAGAGTTTTTACTTAAGACCTCGTCCTTTTCTCTATCATTACTAGTTTGCTTTTTGGCTTTGTAGCTAGACAGTCTTGAACTGCCGCTAACGTGACCGAAGCTACCTCCGGCTTGACTAGCTTTCAGACCCTTATCACTAGGGGCTTCCTCTTAGAGGGCTTTTTGACTGTATCATCGTCATCTAACAATAATTTGTCTAAATTATCTTGACTATCGTCAAATTTCTTGCCTTTCAGACCTTGCTGCACCATTTTATCCGCCATTGTTATCAAAATGACGATTTACGGCAAAGGTCGTGCAGCATGTGCAAATGTCGTAAAAATTTCCAAATGTGCCTTCGGAACTCAAAATAATTGTAAACACACATTTACAACAAATTAACTTTTATGTAAATAATAAACTTAAAGTTTGCCAACAGCGTTGGTTCAAGTAAGTGTAAAAGACTGAAGACGATACGAACACACGTCCGCACCGTCGACATACAAAGTCACACTGAATTTATGACATGCACGTCACTATCTCATTTAGTCCCGGAAGTGTTTACAATGAAATAAAATTAGCATACACACTACAAAATGTATCACAATTAAAATGAAAAACTTACTCTCTGTTTTAACTCTATATTTAGTGATCCTTTCAAAGTCATTCTCAATTCTTCCAAAAGTTCCATCAAATGCGAGTACTTTTTTAATATCCTTTGGCATATACTGTGGTAGTTTGACTACATTATTACATGATACATGGTCAAATCCTGCAAATTAATAATAACTCCTTAGATTTCTCCCAGTTTCATTTCAGTTTTTATGTTAAAAATTTCATATGATAAGACTTTTAGAACAAAAGTAATGGTGTGCACATATGACACCAACTGCTATGCTATACCAGGGATAATGGCACTTGACTTTTCAAGGTCATATAGGAATCCATTAAATAATCTTTTATGGCTATTGTTTGTGTGACATCATAAAACGAGAAAAATTTAAACATGTTAATTAAATATGAAAGTTTTGATTTTTGTGCTGTATTGATATACAAGTTAGTATTTGTCCTTTATGCTCAATTGATCGAAACTAAAAACAAAGTAATTACAATGAAATATAATGGATAAAAAATTCTGTCTAAGTTTTATTTGTAATAATCATTTAGAAGTTACCAAGAAGGTACCTACAAGAGTCCTCCTTGGAAAGATCAAATAAATATTTTTATCCTACAATTGAGAGCAATCTTGAGGATTAATGTGATGAGGCTTTCCGCCAACTCACTGAGTAACCTTGCTCCAGAGAGATTAGCATTATATAAGTGCTGAAAATATTTCCATTGCCAGTCAATTTTCATCATTGTCGAGCAACCTGTGACATTATTTTGTCAAAAGAATGCAAATATTATAGTAAAACTATGCAATGATAATCATATAATAGAACATATTAAATCCTAATGTACATCATACCATGATCAGCAATCACGATAAGGTTTACACAGTCGTGTAAGTTTTGTTGATATAAAAAGTTCATTAATCTGTCTAACATATCATCTACTGTTTCTAATTGCCCATTCAGCTGAAAAGAAATTCAAGTTTTCATTATTCAGTTCTCTATTTATCTCCTTGATGAAATGACAATACTAATTAGTTTTTCATGTCTAAAAGTGGTTGAATTGTAATATTTGAGTGAAATTAGACATAACAGTGTCAAGATTCAGCAAATACTAGAGAATGCATCCATAAAACATGGATGCCATCCCAACAAATTAATCGTAAATATGGAATATAGGACATTTTGTTTTTGATACGGATTTTATCACGGCCAGTATCAAGTGAGCCCGTTAGGCCCATTATGTCTAACATTTCTTTTATCGGTAATTCACAAAATGATAAATAAAACTTTATAAAAAAATACAATGAAATTTCTATTTTAGTACAATTTATCTATTGTTTATTGCAATAATTTATATGCATTTTCATTCAACGTATTGCGTGTATGAACACAAAGATAGTGCCAAAACATGACGTCAGCATAGTAACCCGCATGTGACTCCTTCACAGTGACCCGATATTTTCGTGATAGTGTCCAGTTTGGTGATACTAAGAATATCAGTCTCTGTAGATCAAAAGAAACTCATACAAATTACCAATAATATATAGCATAAGTCAATCAGGCATAAAGTTCCAAAGCACTGAATTGTGTTGAAATTGGGAAGGACTATTACAGATGATTGTTCAATAAATATTTGTTGAGTAATGGACCTAAATTAAATAACCAATTTAAGTTGCTAAAGCAACAAGAATAAAATTCCTGGGTCCCCCACCGCTCATGCAATATACTTGTATATTGTATATGAAATTGCAATATTTTCAAACATTCAGGGCAGTTCCAAAATTAAATATGTGGGGATACAAAAAGGATCGACCATGGCAGATGTTCCAACCTGACCAAGGTATTAGTGGTATTAACATTTGGTATAAATTTCATGAAAATCTGTCAAAATTAGTTGCCATGAGAGCGTTTACAATATCAATTTTTGGATAAAACGGTGTTGTTATTTTGGTCAAAGTCCAATAACTCCGTCAAAAAGTCTTGACCAAAACTGATCTTCAAACTCGACCAACGTATTAGTGGTATAAACATTTGGTATAAATTTCATGAAAATCCGTTAAAATTTGTATGCATGAGAGTGCTCACAAGGTCAATTTTTGGATAAAACATAGTCATTATTTTTTGTCAAAGTCCCATAATTCCATCAAAAAGTATCGATTGAGGCTGATTTTTCAAACTTGACCAAGGTTTTAGTAGTATAAACATTTGGAATAAATTTCATGAGAATCTGTCAAAATTTGTAGCCATGAGAGCGCTTACAAGGTCAATTGTTGGCTAAAAACCGTGTTATTTTGGTCAAAGTCCCATAACTCCGTCAAAAAGTATCGACCAAGGCTGATTTTCGAACCTAACCAGATATTAGTTGTATAACTGTTTGGTATAAATTTCATGAAAATCTGTCAAAATTTGTAGGCATGAGAGTGCTTACAAGGTCAATTTTTGGATAAAACAGAGTCATGATTTGGTCAAAGTCCCATAACTCAATCAAAAAGTATCGACCAAGGCTGATTTTCGATCCTGACCAAGGTATTAGTGGTATAAACATTTGGTAAAAATTTCATGAAAATCTGTCAAAATTTGTAGGCATGAGAGCGCTTACAAGGTCAGTTTTTGGATAAAACAGAGTCATGATTTTGGTCAAAGTCCCATAACTCAATCAAAAAGTATCGACCAAGGCTGATTTTCGAATTTAACCAAGGTATTAGTGGTGTAATGATTTGGTATAAATTTCATGAAAATCTGTCAAAATTTGTAGGTATGAGAGGGCTAACAAGGTCAATTTTTGGATAAAACAGAGTCATGATTTCGGTCAAAGTACCATAACTCAGTCAAAAAGTATCGATCAAGGCTGATTTTCCAACTTGACCAAGGTATTAATAATATAAACATCTTGTATAAATTTCATAAAAATCCATCACAATTTGTAGGCATGAGAGCGCTTACAAGGTTAATTTTTGGATAAATCAGAGTCATGATTTCGGTCAAAGTCCCATAACTCCGTCAAAAAGTATCGACCAAGGCTGATTTTCAAACTTGTCCAAGATATTAGTGATACAAACATTTGGTATAAATTTCATTAAAATCCATAATTATTTGTGGGCATGAGAGCACTTACAAGAAAGTGTGACGGACGGACACACACGGACGCACGGCATGTCCCCGCTCCGCGTTGCGACGGGGGACAAAAATATAACCCTGGATATTATATCATATATGAGTATTGCAATATATAATACATAAATAATTGTAATATAATATGTATTTGTTGAGAAATGGGCCTAAATGCAAAAATTTAAGTCATTTCAGCCTAAAATGTAGGTTAAAAAACAACAAATTGTAAAAGAATTGGGTGGTTCTAATCAGGATTATTCATTTCATGAAACATCAAAAAGATACATTGTAGTTATAGAAAAATGGACAATCTAGTGTAAAATGTAGGTTAATAATACTCATCTGTAGCGTATATAGCATCATGATTGTTATATCATATTTAGTTGTTGAGAAATGGATTTTAACACAAATTTAACAAAAGTCACTCAAGCATAAAATATAGGTCAAGCTTCTTAAAACAAGTAGGCCTGTAGCCTAATGGGCCACATAATATAACTTGATATTAATGCATTGGCAGACAGTAAATAGATGAGTGACATACCTGGAAAGGACACAGTAAAATGAAGAACACAAAAAAAAAACACAGTATAACTTGGCAAACAAAATCATCAGACCTACTGTATAAAATCATTACTACATAATAAGCTAAGAAACATATGGAGGAAAGTCTTAACCTAAATTGTAGAGGGGGACTGGCGGGGTCTCATCCCGGAATCTTGACTTTATTTTTACTAAATCCCAAACTACAAAGAGACGTAAAAATTGATGAAATCTTGATTCCCGGTGCATTTATTTTCCAAAATCCCTGGCTTAAATTAATAATAGAAATCAAGAATTCTTGAGCTTAAAAACTTCTGATCCCAGCATCTCGACAAAGGTTTGGCCCATCCTCATTGTATATATAGATTATCACATGACATTTTTGATATCATACCCTTTAGGGCTTTTCCATTAAAATGCATGTACCAGGGTGGTAAGGCAATTTTCTACTACCCCCACAACCAAGGGTAATGGACAAATATGAGTATAACAGCAAGATACAAAATCGACAAGAACCCACAAGAATTTTCATTTTCTGCCTTCCGACCCTGGTACATCCATTTTAATGGAATAGCCCTTGTCAGCCCAAAGTCATTATATCAGCCCTGAGAGCCATCCTATATATGATATGACGGGTATATGACCAAGGGCTGATGAAGAATATCATTTTTCCATGAATTCCCTCTCCTATATAGCTTACTCACTTACTGCCCTTTACACCACTGTCTCCTATATAGCAGGGGAACGATATTTCAAAGGTTGTGTCTGAAGAAATTAACCTGATTTTTTACTTGTTGTACACTCACTCCCATAAATATACATGTAGGTTCCTCTGTCCAAAATGCAATACATTTTCATTGTACATGATAGTTTTTTTGTAACTGTTATTGATATACACCCCCTGATTCGTTTAACTTGTCTTTTTTATCGTTCGTTTTTCGTTTTCCGTTCGTTCGTGTATCGTTTTTGGTTCGTTCGTGTATCGCTTTCCGTTCGTTTGCGTTGATGGTTCGTCTGCACGATAAACGCGTTCGTTCGTTCGTGCAAGGAATAAAAGGATTGAAAACCAAATAATTAAATTTGATTGGTTACTGTAAAATACTAATTCATTCGTCTGGACGAACGCTGCTATCGTTCGTTCGTCTGCACGAACGCTAGTATCGTGCGTTCGTTTGTGCGTTAGTTCATCATCACAATCCCTGTTATCGTGCACCGATGATTTAGCAGTACATTATTTATAGTGACTTTCACCATTCGTCTATAGTTCAAATTTTTATTTTTGTACCTTCACGTTAAAGATTCACCTACTGAATAGGTCGCCTGAATTTACCTGCAAGGCTTCATATAAAAAATCCGATGTCTTTAAGAGACTGTTCACGATATCAAACACCAAACAACACCATCTGCATGTTCGGTCAACATTTAAAATTTATAAACAAAAAACTTCTTAGAAACAAACTATTTACGTCAATAATAACATAATACAGATTTTATGTAATATCTGGGACTAATATACAATCAGAGACATATAATTAATTATATGTCTCTGATACAATGTAACATTTATACTAGTCCCAGGGAATATTAACCATCCAGGAAGCCGACGCAAATATTAAATTGGAATTCCATACTTTAGTCAGCAGTTAGAAACTTTTGACTTCTTTTAAAAGCAAATATATAATTACGAAAATGAAGTCCACTTTGGCCGAAGCATACTTACTGTCACAAAATTTCTATATGTTGTTTTGTGTACATTTTTTT
>MJUU01029880.1:0-25130 GCA_002080025.1 Modiolus philippinarum
AGAACTGATACTTCTTTAAATAATATTATTGTAACTGAAGATGAGATTTTTGATGTAATACAGATATTAAATCCAAATAAAGCAACTGGCCCAGATAAAATTAGTCATAAGATGTTGAAAATTTGTCCACATATTATTTCTAAACCTCTTGTTCTCATTTTTAACAAATCATTGCAAGAGGGTGTATATCCAAACAATTGGAAAATAAGTCACGTAATTCCTATTTTTAAAAAGGGAGATTCATCGTTGCCAAGGAACTATAGACCAATATCTTTGATCAGTTGTCTAGGCAAGGTTATGGAAAGAGTAATATATAAACATGTATATAATCATCTCATTGATAATAATCTGATATATGAATACCAATCCGGATTTCTCCAAAAGCACTCAACAGTTCATCAATTGCTAGAGTTATATAATTCGATACTCAATTCATTAGAAAAGAAAGAAATAAGCTGTTATGTGTTCTGTGACTTTTCAAAAGCATTTGACAAAGTATGGCATCGGGGGCTTCTACATAAATTAAAAGCATATGGAATTTCAGGAATACTTCATAACTGGTTCAGTAACTATCTTAAAGAAAAAAAACAGTCAGTTATCAGTAAAGAGTCTTGTTCTCCCTTACTTAACTTACGTGCTGGTGTCCCTCAGGGGTCAGTACTTAGACCCTTATTATTTCTTATATACATTAATGATATTGGTGATAATCTTCGATCATTGACACGATTGTTTGCAGATGATACCTCTCTTGGCTATTCAAGTAGTAACCCAAATGAAGTAAAAACAGTTATATATAATGATCTAGTTGAACTAGAATTATGGTCTTCTAGGTGGTTAATGTCCTTTAACCCTGATAAAACTGAAATTATGATATTTTCAAATACGAATACAGATTTGAATTTCAGTTTTTCCATTAATGGGAAAAAAATCCCAATAAAATCTGCCCACAAACATCTTGGAATAACTCTATCTCAAGATGCTAAATGGAACGACCATATTGATTTTGTATTAAAGAATATAGCTACTCACCTTAATGTGTTGAGAAAACTTAAATTCAAATTGGGAAGAAATAACCTTGACAAATTATATTTAGTTTATATTAGACCATTGTTCGTATACGGTTGTGAAATATGGGACAATTGTGGTTTAACCAACTCAGATAAGTTAGAAAAACTGCAATGAGAGGCAGCCAGGATTGTTACAGGTTTACCTTCATTTGCTTCTATTGACTCCTTGTATAACGAAACGGGATAGGAACCACTTTTTGAAAGACGCAAGCGTAGAAAACTTCAACTTTTACATAATATGATGACTGGGAATGTACCTTCATACCTTAGTAATCTTATTCCACCGACTGTTCAAAGTACTTCTGTTTATCCCCTTCGAAATGGACAGGATTTAATACTACCATTTTGCAGACTCTCAATCAAAAACGAATCGTTTATTCCTTCCACAGTTAGAGAATGGAATAAGCTAGATTTAACTACTCGTAACTTACACCCTTTATCAAAATTTAAAAATGAATTAAAAAATATGTCCCTAAAAGATAATGATAAGTGTCCGACGTACTTTTCCTATGGTCCTCGTAAACTGAATATAATATTGACACAGTTACGATGTTCTTCCTCTTTTCTCAACTTCGACTTAGCTAGTGTTAATATCATAATAAACCCAACGTGCAGTTGTGGTGCACCCCGAGAGGATGCCTACCATTTCTTTTTTGAGTGTACTAAATATAATGAAATACGTCGTCACTTGCTTTCAAATCTTAACCAGTTGCAAACTGAGCTTGAAATTAATCTCAAATTATTAACATGTGGAAATAGCAATTATTCAACAGAAGTTAATATTGCGATATTCAATGAAGTTTATAGTTATATAAAAAAGTCAAAACGTTTCCTCATTGTCTGATTTAAATTATATTTCTGTCAACGAGTCCATGATTATGATTATAGTCAGTATATTTAAAAATCTACATATTTAGTAATTGTTCAAATCTGTTGCATGCTCTACTATTATTGTATAATACTGTATTATATGGGGGAAGACTTCATAAGCTGGATAAGCTTGTGTCCTATCCCTTTTGTTCAATGAGCAAATAAAATCGTTATAAACTAAACTAAACCAAGGTGAAATTTTAAAAAGCTTTTGTAATCACTATAGTATGCAAACATGGACAAGGATAAATCGGTACCACAAACATCACTGACGAAGACAAAACTAAAATTTAACAAGACAACACAAAAACTAAACCACTGACAGTGCGAACCCCCAAAAAACCGAGAGCAACATCAGGAAGGGTAAGCATGTCCTGCTCTGTATATAGCACCCGTCACACTGTCAGTGAGTCACCCCAGGGTAAAGTCAAAACCGGTAATGTCAAATCCAGGAAGACGTGATTCTAGCTGAAAATATCATCAAATGATTCCTTTCGATCTAATTTTGACTTTCCATTCAGTAACTTGTTTTCCATCAGCTTACACACATGTTTCTGTTGATAGTCTTCCAAGTGTTTTTGATTTGATCTGCACTGCAACAACAATTTAGCGAAATGTTCATCTGCAAAAACTAAATTACAGTAGGCGGTATTTTGTTATTCATTACAACAATGCCGATGCCCATGCTGATACATGTATACTGTTAGTTTCTAAAAATCTAATTTACAGTAAGTTTGGTATTTAGTCATTAATTGTGTAGTTAGTGCACGGCAATTTTAACTTTATAATTAAGGTCTTTCTCGACTCCAGTCGGAAAGACCTTATAGTAATTCTTCTGATTTTTATTACTATTAATGTTATTCCGCCGGCCTTCTGTATCGAAAACCTTTTGTCGTATCTTTACGAAACTTCACGCAGTGTCTGGAACTTGGAATTTCTCCTTCCTATTCACCCAACAGACAAAATCGCGTCAAAAAACCTTGTTAGCACCGTAATAGATAGCTGATTAAAAGTAATTAGAAAATGCTCTTTCGTGATTGTGAAGATTCGTTGCATTTGGTCCGAGGCGGTGTAGTATGGTTTTATACGAGTTATCTCCCCTGAAAGATTTTTCGCTTTTCATAATAATCTTTTTCTCAGAAACTGGAAATCGTAGAGGCACGAAACCTTTACCATTGTCCATAGGTCAAATATGGCAATCTAAATATGCAAAGGTCAGAGGTCATCGGTGACCTTTAACCTTGTTAATAAATAGCTCATTAAATGTATTGGCGAAAATGTGTGTCTTATAAAGGCCTACATTTGTTACATTGGGTCCAAAATGATTGGACTACGGTTTTGGACATAGTATCATTGAAAATAGAAATAACTGTTTTGTATGGTCCCATTTTGTAATTTTTTTCATAAAGTCACGTTCGTAACAGAAAAGAAAAAGATCTGCAATCAGAGGTGCACAATTTGTACCCATTGGAATTCCAATGACCTGTTGATAAAAAATGTTGCCAAAACGAACAAAAATGTTGTCAAGCAAAAGATTAAGTGCTTTAATCATATCATCACACGTCCAGGAGGAATGATTGTTGTAAGTAATATTAGAAAAGAATCCATGCTTTTTGTTACAACAAATAAACTGCAGTGCAGAAAATTTAAAAGACCGTTTAATCAATTGTCCAAATTTAGATTTAATCAAATTATGTGGAAGCGTTGTATAAAGTGTAGAAAAATCATAACTATCGATAGATGAAACTGGTTTTTGTATTGATTGCATTTAATCTAAAACTTTAATAGAGTTTTTTACACTCCAAAAGTAATTGACACAAGATTTTTGATAAGTTTTTTCACAATATTTTATAATCAACTCCTTTATACAAGAAAGTGCACTGCTAAATGGATGGACAAGTTAGTAGTAGAACAATTACTCGATGCCGAAATAAAACGATGCTTGTAGGGTTTTTTGTGAAGCTTAGGAATCGAGTACATTGTAGGCAAGGTGTTATCTTTAGGTGGAACTTTGAGAATTTCTGTATCCTTGTAATGTTGTTTGGTGAGAGTTTGTTCATCACAATTGGTGCGTTTGAAAGTATTAGACTTGGCCAATTCGTTTTGTTGGACATCGATATAGTATTTCTTTCAAATAACTAAATACCGAGGTTACTGTGAATTTAAATTCTGCATATGCGCATTTCGACAACTTATGTATCTTCAGTGAAGATAAAATCTAAACGTTTGGAAGACCGTAAACTCAAAGATGTTTAAAAAATGATTGAAACGTTGTTAGAAGCTTTGTCAACAGGTACAAACGCATATGTTTTGCCAAGATCTCTCAATTTAGACTTAATTCTGTTAACAGACAGCTTAGGATGTGGCTCATCATAATTATCTTTATAAAAATAAATGCTGTTGCTGACTTTGGTAATAATTTTATCTTTGGTACAAATTTGAATTCTAATTTCTACTGGGACAAATTAGAATTCTGATTTGTACTGGATTTAATTCAGTACAAATCAGAATTCCAATTTTCTACCAGGACAAATTAGAATTCCAGTTTTTACTGAATATTGTCCAGTACAAATTGGAATTCCAATTTCTCCTGGTAGAAATTGAGATATCCTGATTTATACTAGTAGGATTCTAAATCCTACTGAATTTTTGGTATGATCCAGAATAATACTGGATATTTTGTTCAGGAGAATTCTGGATATTACTGACATTCAAAGCTGAAAAAAAACTTTTTGATTTTGTTATAAGAAGAATGTATTTCACAGTATTTAGTTTATAAAAAATATATAATAAAACAATCGAATGACAAATGACATACTTCTAATAAAACTGTTCATTTGTTGTAACAATTGGTGGAACTCTGTAACATTTGGTAGAGTAGGGAATTTTCGATTTACAACAAGCGCATCGCATACAATGTAGTATTGCTTACAAACTGTGCTTGTTATTTTTTCTTAACATGACAATATGTGAAATTTCAGGTAGAGTAACTGGATCTACTGCATTTAAATCAATGAAAATAAACTCTAATTCAAATCAAGGAAAATAAATTCTAGTCAACAAGATCAGTATCAGAAAGGTATTTTTAAATATGACATCTTTACTTTAGAACCTCCATGTGTTCTTCCATATTTAAAGTTAACTTTCTAATATTACTTACAACAATCATTCCTCCTGGACGTGTGATGATACGATTAAATCACTTAATCTTTTGCTTGACAACATTTTTTTTTTCGTTTTGGCAACATTGTTTATCAACAGGTCATTGGAATTCCCATGGGTACAAATTGTGCACCTCTCATTGCAGATCTTTTTCTTTTCTCTTACGAACGTGACTTCATGAAAAAATTACAAAATTGGACCATACATAACAGTGATCAACTTATTTATATTTTCAATGATAACAGCAGGTATATTGACGATATCCTAACTATTGACAATCCACAGTTTTTAGATTATGTCGACATCATTTACCCACAACAACTGAAACTTAATTTCTAAAAATTGCCCTTTTCTGGATCTAACTATCATCGTTGAGTCTGGTAAAATAAAAACTAAAATTTACGATAAAAGGGATGATTTTGATTTCAGTATTACTAATTTCCCTTTTCTTGACGGCGACGTTCCTCTAGCCCCATCCTACGGAGTTTATATGTCTCACATGTTACGATTCGCACGCGTTTGTTCTACTCCTGACGACTTCAATGGACGTAACCTTACTATCACTTCAAAACTTTTGCAGCAAGGTTACAGATTTCATAAATTGTTAAATACATTTAAAAAGTTTTATCGATGATATGAACATTTGATATCTAAATATAATGTCACTCGCAAACAGCTTATTTCGTAGGGCATTTCCCATCCTCGATTTTACGGAAATGTTGTTAAAAATCCAGAAAAACTGGGTCGTAACTTACATTCTTTACGCAATAGGGGATATCGACAGGATATTCTGCACGTGTCCGTTAAATTAGCTTTGGGATCCAGTGACCTGAGGAGTTTACACACATACTGCCTCTCACTGATACTGCCGATGTCTACTGAAGTACATGATGATTCTTTACCAAACCCATTGGGAGTTTTGAATTTGATGTTCCTTCCTTAGTGCGACAGTGTTTTACCAGAAGACTAGGCTCCTTGAGCTAGCCGGCAGTTTAGCGGCGAGCACTCCTTGACCCATCTTTCAAAATTACGTTTTGTCCCCCCATTTTACTTTTCTAGATTGTGGTCATGGAGTTAGTAGTCTACCTTAATGGGTTTTATTCGTATGTTTATTATACTATAAGGAAACGGGACAGAGAAAGGGGAGGTTTGAGTACCCATAAACCGGTTTAACCCTACCGCTGGCTTTTGCTAGTGCCGGTTCCAAGTCCGGCTGTCCCGAGTTCCTATCGTTGTTTATGTTTGTCTTTTGTATTTTTATTGTGTTTTTTTTTCTTGTGCAGTTCCTATTCACTTTGTGGCATGTGGCTATGTTTTTCGGCCATTGTAGGTGTTTCCCGTTATCTTTTTTATTCCATTATGAAAACTAGTGATCAAAAATGTGAACTATGCTAAAGATTTAAAACAGTTCGAAGCAAAATGTCTTTATCTTTTATACAATCAAGCAATTAATCTTCTTCTTTCGAAATTAATCTTAGGGACATATTACTTATAATGTTTTACTTCTCTACCACCTTTTCTATTGGTTAAAATTAGTAGGATAAAGAATCCTACTAGTATAAATTAGGATATCCTAATTTCTCCTAGGAGAAATCGGAATTCCAGTTTATACTGAATTAAACCCAGTACAAATCAGATTTCTAATTTGTCCCAGTAGAAATTGAATTCCAATTTGAACTGGATTAAATCCAGAACAAATCAGAATTCTAATTTGTCCCAGTAGTAATTAGAATTCTAGATCCCACTGGATTCCAATTTGTACTGTAGCATATACAAATTGGAAATTGTCTCATTTTATAAAACCAACGTTTTCTCTAAAAATTTACGTTTTGTTTTGAAAACGTCATATGGAAGTTATTTTTAAAAATAACACAATAAAGGGTAAGACCAAATATCCTTGTTTTAACAGTAAAAGATGTTTGACGAAGTCAGCGTTGGTGAGAATACTGATAAGTCACGTGACCTTTTTCTGCTTTAAATTCTACGAATATGCATAAAAATGATCATCATTTCTCCATACATGTATGTCTGTAATCAGAGTAAAAACTGGTGATCGTGGACAAAACTTTTTTTTAAAATGGGAATTACTCACTTTGGTATTTCTGTTACATTTTTAGACTTCTCCGGTTTTATTCATGCACCACATATAAATTATTTTGCCCATAAACCCTTATACTTGTTATTCTGACAAAATTCCATTTAACTACAATGTAACAATGAAAGGATGTTGAGTAAATGCACATGAGAAAAAAGGCTCAACAGTTACATGGTGAACCAAGTAATGGAACACCGCTTTTATTGTTGTTCTGCATCTTGAAGTCTTCATGGCTCCTTCAACAGTGAGCTTTGCTCATACAATGTACCTCATGGCAAGTTCAAGACGGGTCTTACCACTGGTTTTAGCGGAATTTGTTGCTTAATGTTGATCAACGGTACATCAATGTTGTTTTTGCTGATGGATGCGGGATGGGCAACAAACATAAATGTTCTAACAATGGCTGTAACCCGCTGCCCGACAAAAAGACTCATAGTAAATAATCCAAAAAAATAATCAACCACAGGGCGGTCATCGATTAAATTTAACTTGGTATAATGTGGTCACTATATACAGATTGGTCAGAATAACATTTGGAAATTAAAAAAAATAAAATAGAAATAAAACGCAAAATTTATGATAGTGTTTCCTTACGAGATATTGCTCATGAATAAACACCACAACTGAAATGTATGAAGAGATATACATCTGTCGCACGAATCATCTTTTACATACTCTACCGTCCAGGAGATATGGGGTAAATGTACAAAGTCTCTACAAATACTTGGTAATACAAAGCAAGGGAACATAACGCTTTTATTAATGCTCACTATCTTGAAATCTTATTTATTTTGTCACATTCGTTGATGGATTAATTCGTTATATTCAGCCTATGAAACATTCAGAGAAGTTCTGTGGTCAGTTAAATTAATAATTTATATTTCTGAAAACAAGATCACCAACCTATTTTTCTTTTTAATTCTTCTTCAGTTTTCTAACGAAAAACTAACGTTTGTCTGAAATTCTATATACATATTCCAATCGCCCCCTTTCCCCCTTTTTCTTTATTAATTTGTTTGCTTGTGTATTCAAATGGCCACCTAACATCCTTAGTTGCTAGTCGTAACAAAATGTTATTCAATATCATGAAAGTCCGAAAGGGAAAAACGGTTGACTTGCATTCTCAGTAAAGTTTACATTTGTACTTCCATTCTAAATTTTTTGTCGTCTGATATGTCTGGATTTTTCTCAATCAAAACGATATTTTTACAATATTCAGGATATAATCATTGCACCCCATTTTCTGAACACTTCTTACTTAACATACGTTATGTATCTTTTTTTTCAACAAACATAATAAAATCAACAAATTGAGTGTCTTCTAGTCCGTTATTCGACAAAAACGGTATTTAAAGAACAAAAATACCATCAACAGTTTAAAATTTTATATGTTATAGACTTGAACACATTCCGTGCAAGTTAAGTCATTTTCGATAAATCATATCGAACGTGTAAAAGACATATACTGAAAAGGAGAAGTTGGTCAAGAACTTCGTCATTATTGTATAACTCATGTACTCAGATACCTGAAAGCGAAATTTTCTTGCATATGTGCGACAGGTTTTTTTGTGTATCAATGCCGTATTTTTATCCCCTCGCTCAACGGAGTTGGGGAGGGGATAAAGCATCTCGACCATCCGTCTGTCCGCCCGTCCGTACGTTCGTCCCACCTGAGGTTAAAGTTTGCGTCAAGGTTGTTATCTGAGAAACTACATGTGGAACATCAATCGTCTTTGGTCAGTGGATACGTCTTAGAGAGTATCGGTGCTTCGGATGATAATTGGGTCACTCTTGACCTATATTTTATTCTTCAATGACTCCGGTTAATATTTGCGCTAAAGTTCATATCTGAGAAACTACATGTGGCACATCAATCATCTTTGGTCAATGGATGCGTCTTGGAGAGTGACGCTGCTTCAGATAATAATTGGAGCACTCTGACCTACATTTCATGCTTCAGTGACTCCGGTTAAAGTTTGCGTTAAGGTTCATATCTAAGAAACTACATGTACATATGGCACATCAATCACCTTTGATCATAGGATGTGTCTTTGAGAGTGATGCTGCTTCAGATGATAATTGGGTCACTCTAACGTACATTTTATTTCAATGAGTGGTGTTAAAGTTTCAATTAATGTCTATATTTACATGTACCTTCGACATTCATATATCTTAAGATTATATTAGGGTTATTATTTTTTGACAGCAGCTGGCGAGGGGATTAGCTGTCGTTTGCGACTGCTCCCGCTTCTATTTTTTTCATTATGTTAGTTCCAAGATTTCATTTTGATTCTACAATTCTGTCAAATTATATTGAGAACTTTGCAAACATTTTAAATATTAACTCATTCCTATTTAAATTTGCAATTCCAATGATTGCAAGTCTTGAGCCACCATTTTTTAGAATTACCAAGCAGTGTAAATAACCAAAATGTGCATGGTCGCAAAGAACTGACCAAAATCATATTGTAAACCTATATCTCATGTAACACAGCAGCAATTAAAAAAACTTTTCAAAATCGCATGGGAAAATACAGTTTCTCGTGGGTTTTGACCATTTCTCATTGGATTTTGTAATATTCTCCTATGGGACTTTTATTATTTCATGGGATTTCTTCAACTTCCTATGGGAATAATTATTTTCATGGGAATAATTTAAAATCCCATGGGAAATAGTGAAAAACCCGCGGGAACATGCATTTTCTTATATGATTATCAAATTTCCTGCAATAGTGTAAAGTCAACTAATTTCATTTTCGGAGTCTCATGAAATTGTTTTGAATTTTCAAAATCCACATCTTAATTTGTTTTCCATATTTCAAAAGCTGTTACTTTCATTGACATCATATTCATTCATTTTGTGAACGCACAAGTAAATAAATGATAATTTTTTTGGAGTACAATAACCAACAATAGCATAAATCAGAGTCAACTTTAGCCCGATACACAATAAACTATAGCATATAAATTACATTTTTATGCATCAATCGTTCATTAAGCTCTTTGTCTGCACAATATTGAGCATTTATTTACATTATTGTTCCCTTTTCAAAAATCGAATACTAAAGCAGCCGTTAGGTGGTGATTAGCGAACGAAATATAATGTTTTATGTCCGATCGTCCTATTATTGAAATTCGTCATAGTAAACTCGCTCCTCTTGACTTTGCATATCCCTCCTGCAAGTAAACTTTCACTCTACATACAAAACTCTGTCAAATATACTGGAATACTCAGCTGTAACGATATGATGCGGCCTGACAACGAATGTGCGTACCAAGGGTGTAAATGTGAAAGACATGTTTTGTAAAAAGAACAGATGTTTTAAT
This sequence comes from Modiolus philippinarum, assembly GCA_002080025.1. Classification (NCBI taxonomy): domain Eukaryota; kingdom Metazoa; phylum Mollusca; class Bivalvia; order Mytilida; family Modiolidae; genus Modiolus; species Modiolus philippinarum. The sequence goes on from MJUU01029880.1 coordinate 10,522, forward strand.
AATGAAATTACGTGTATTCCTTAAAATCATAACTAGCTAAAAATGCCTTTAAAATATGTCAAATTTTAAATCATTCTAATGTAATATTGTGTAATCATAATAATGCTTGTGGCTGATATATTTCAACATCAAATACTAATTTCTCTTAGAAAAAATTGTATATTTAACCTGAATCCCAAAATTTTATCTATTTTTAAATTGTTTGTTTACCCATAATACATCTGGAACACACAAGTCAATTTCGCTTGGAATACAAATCAACTGTTTTCCCTTTCGCATTCTCATGTCTCATGATAGTTTAATTGTAATTTCTAATTTTTGCTCTGTATGTTGGGAAGTGGTTGCAGTATCAGGTTATCTCCCTTCACAAAATTAGCTCCATATTGGTCCAAGGAAAAGTAATACGGGACTTTTGAATCGTGTTCATTCCGGTATTTTTATATGTTCATTCCGGTAATTTTATACGTAAAAAATATCAATACATCAATACATTGAGAGATAATCACTAATCAATGTACATTGTTGAGCTAATGGTGATTTATAGTTAATCGAATTTAAGCGCTTCATGTTATTTTTTTCGTCAATTAAATTTTGTCAAAAAATTGTCATAAAATAAAAATTGTACATGCACTTAAATTTCATGAATAGTTTGTTTTTTTATGTGGTATATATTTATTTCAATAGGTTTAGAAATCCAGTTTTCCCACTTACTCGTATCCGAGGTGATCGTTTCCGCCTTCAATTATCTCGAAAGTCCCGTATTTTATCAACATTTCAATAAACGTCTTAGGATATGGAAATTATCATGAAAATTATTTTCTTTTTTACTTTACAGTAAATCTTACTTAGTACAGGGATGATAATCAACAAATATTTATGGTTCTCCATTATTTAGTTGAAGTTACCCGAGGGGGTTCACCAGCCCAATAGTCAGACTTGTCTGACATGAAAAATTGGCCTTAAGGTGTCTCAGTGGTATTATTCCGCCATTTTTGTGTAAAACTTGTTCATTTAGGTTTCATTCATAAGAAAAATTAACAAAATAGTTATTTAAAATGTAAAGAAAGTTCCAAAGTATTTCAAATTATTATTTCTAATCACCTTTTCAACATTCCCACTACAAAAAGATGAACTAAAACACACAAGTTTAAAATCTGTTGCTACACAGAAATCATGCAAGGGAGGTAATTTGATAAAAGAATTTAACAAAGATATCACTAGAGAAAGTAACATTTCGCAATTTAACTCTCTTATTTCAACGATGACCCCTAATTTTTATTTTTTTATATGTAAACTATGTAATGAACTCAAAACACATGCAAAATATGAACAAAATCTATAATAGATTTTTAAAGCTATCCCTTCATATAGTCATTTTCCCTATCATTTCTTTGTAAAATCCTGAAATTTTCAATTTCATTTTTTGCGCTTAAATGCTCGGTGGCCCCCAAATTTTATTTTACATTTTGAAAAATAATACAATTATGTTTCTACACAGAAAATTTCACAAAATTCTATAATAGGAAAATAATACCATGCAGACACCTTAAGTTTTACAGAAATTTACTGTTTTTATCAAAATTCTAAGCACTTAAAAATACCGAGGCTTCAATCTGTGTATTTGGCACTCGGTTGATGTCTATGCACTGGATTTTGCCTCCTGTTTCGATATTTTTGGTAATTAGTACTTCTTTCTGACTTTTTTCGATGTTGGCTTTCATATTGTTTGATTCTAGTGCTGCTGATGAGAGGTTACTTCGTGAAACACGTTTACAGCATAACTTAAATTTTTGTATGCAACTTCTGTATTTTTGTTTTTCATCCTAGCATAACAAAACATCTTTAGATGGATTTAGTAGTGATAATCTTAAGTCCACTGAGCAAAATTTCATCTTTATCAGGGCGAGAACAAATTTATCAACTCCAATAATTACGAATAAAAGAAAAAAAGGCAACTGGAACAACGAGATTTATTGAAACTTGAAAATGGGTAGGGACAGGAAATTTAGCCTTTTATAAGACCTCGGTGAGTCTGCTGCCGTCTGAGAATACAGAAGAGGTCTTTAAACTGCATGAGTTGTGGCGTTTCTCCACAAACTTTGGCTACACTGGTTTGCGGTCAGGATTTACGTATTATGACCTGACTACCCCGCATAGACAGGGGATTCCTCTATCCACACCTGGGAACGCGTGTGGCAGCTTTGTAGACGGAGCCCTGAGGTGCGGGGCAATACATCTGTTGACAATCTTTATCAAAAGTTGAGTACAGTGTAAGTCAAACTGTAGCTCACAAGCAAAGTAGTGCCTGCTCTACTTCGACATTTTCCACTTTATAGCAAATCTAATAAATCTAATAATTCACAGAAAACCTAACATTACATGACAATGTACATATGGAATGAAACATCCTCGAAATTAATATGAAATCAGGTGTTAAAAAGCTCTTTATCGTCCTTTTGAAGAAAAAAAGATTCCGTGTAGTAATACCAAATAAAAAAGGTCATAGGCAAACCATAAAATATGAGTTAAAAAAAAAATTTATATATAAAAAATAAATCAAACCAATAAAATGATTTATAATAATAATAATTCTTACGGGACAGAATTTTTTTAGTTACTCACATCTTTTTCAATTAATAGTTCCTCACAAATACAGTAAAAGAGTACATTTCGAAAGAGGAGTGACAAATTCATTTTTCCAATCAGAATATCGTGTATATTTAAATTCTTTAAAGTTAATAACTTCTATGTACATGTATACCTCCTCTATCATAATTTAATATACATGTACAAATATATGAACCATAATTCGTATATGAAAAATAAATCAATGTCTCATAAAATGCTACGGGGAAAATATAAAAACATGTAAAATCACGTATTTGAACGTGTCACCGTTCGCAGATAAATTAAATGGGATGTTTTACTTACATGATTTATATGGGGTTTTGTAGATAATAATCATGTTTTATAGTATGAAAGATATTAGAAGACACCTAATCATTTCTTCAAAAATTGTTTCTTAGGATAACTCCCTTCCAACATCACCCAATTTCTGTAGAGCTTTTCCTTTTTGTGTAAGCATGTCTTTTCTCTCCGAATGTTTCGCAACTCTCTTCAGTACTTGATATTCTTTATTAATAAATCTAATCATTCGCGATTGTCGTGTGTTCATGAGACAACACAACAACATGAACTTTTTAAAGTAACTTCGTTTCTAACACTTATAAGTTAATGTTTAACTGTTAATGTAATCGTCCGGTATATGATTTAAACTTTTCTGCAAAACCTCTTGTTTCACCATTGATGTGACTGAGGGTTTAATAAGCTTCTTTTTTTATTCTGTGCACCATTGTAATGCAAAGGTGATCAGAATAAAGTCTTGTCTTGTCTTGTCTTGTCTTGAAAAAGGGGACGATCATTTGATTTTTGTAATTTTTTTTTTGTAATTACAAAACAGCCCAAGCACCCCCTCCCCTTTAAAAAATGATCGTCCGTGTAAGTAGTACCCACATAGGTCAATATAATATGATAATAGTACATGCATTTACCTGGCATGAGAAGAAGCATTTGTATATTGACTTTATTTATCTTAAACGATAACATTTCCATCAGTCAACAAACTATCGTCCAAAGGCCATAGTAGATTACTTTATAGGTCACGTGGGTAATCAATTGCACATTAATCGGAGGTGTAAGGGGAACGCTGTGTTTCATTGCAAAAAATAAACCAAGATGTCTCTGGTTGGAAAATGGAATTTTGTTTCGGCTGATAAGTTAGAGGAATATATGCAGGCAACAGGTAAATCAGATAATAATGTTTATTTATATGAATGAACTAACTTCTTTTTTTTTTCTGTTTTCTTATTTTTTTTATTTGATTGAATTTTTTATATTTTTTATATAAATAGCATGAAATTCTTCAAATAATAATATTAAAATTATGTTACAAATTATGAATTTTCAGTGACTTGGAATTAATCATGCAGCTTATATCCGTTCAACGTTAGTTTTGTTTCCTTTTTACGATATACATGTACATATCATTAAGCTTGTGGTTAACATATTTTTGTGCATGTAAACTATGTAAAAGTGTAATACTAGTATGTAATTATTAAAATAGGCACCTCATTTCAGTATTATTCACCCCATGTCGGTGAAATGTTATGGTATGCTTTAAAACATTACAACCTACTTTTCACCAACACATTTTTCTTTTAAAAATGTATATATGTGACCTTGTTACCAACGACAGGAGATTCATAATTTACCACTTGTCAGTAAGGAGTTTTGGCATGCTGGTATAGTTTTTTTCTTTTTTATACCAAGCCACACGTAGTGGAGAGGTATCATGTGATACCCCGAGTCATGTGTCCATCCGTCCGTCTTTCACCCGAAGGTTTCCGACTGAAAACTTGAGAATAAAATATCCTTGGTATGTTCGTTGTTTCCCACAAAACTCAGGCAGAGTTCGATTTTTGGTTCAGAGCTACAGGGGTTCCGGAGTTATACCTCTTGAAACTTTTTTTTAACTGTACTGCACAATTACTACTTTTTAACATTTCTGGAAAAGTTATATACATGTACTACACTCCCGAAATGATCGAAGTCAAAATAGCTTTATGAAAAAGTATATGCTATAATAATTGTTTATCTTATTGTCTGTTAATTAAAAAAGTTTATCGCGTACCAAAAGAGTTTTTCTTTTTTTTTTTTCTTTATTATAGGATTTAGTGTTTTTCGCTTTTGCTCAATCTCTTTTGGATATTGTTTGCGAACACCAAAATTCGTTCCCTTAAGCATGTATACTTTACTTAGAATGAAAATCTTATCTTTTCCGTTGCTAAATTTTCTCAATTACTTTATGTTTATTGTTTCATGTTTTCGAAAATACTCGTGTTATCTGATCGTACGCTTCCTCATATTGATTTTCGTTCTTCAGCTGATTCAGCTGCTTTTTTCTAAAAAAAAAATAAAGAAAGAAAAAGCAGAGGCGTTTCCAGACTTTCTGCTGTGAGGGGTGGGGGTAGGGGCGACCCATGTTTTTTTCAAAAAGGGGGAAACCATTTGCCCGAAAAAACCCTAGGAATTTTATTTTCCAACCTGAGGAGGCCGGCCCGGAGCCCCCCTAAGTCCACCACTGGATAGACGTCGAAAGTCTGTAGCAACAAATATTGACTGACGACGATATATTTGTCGTAGGATTTTAGTTTTGTATGAAATTAATTCGTGAGTCTCATTCATATCCTTATTTATGACATAAATTCAAATATCTTTGCTGTGCTTCTGCTTTTTTTTAGGCCGTAATTACATGTTTCCTATTTGAAAAGGCGCATCATTTAAAATTTTCCAGCTTTCATTATGCTTTTAATGACTATTTTTCGAACTCATTGACATTGACTTATGACCAATAATTATTTAACATAATGATATATAGAAAGTCTTTCGATTCCTCATATGAAAGTGTTTTCAGCTTCAAAAACTACTGAGTCAATTCTTCATTAGAAAACGACAGACCGAACTTAAATAATACAAACGGATCCGGATTTGTGTATGGCGAATGAAAGGATATGGAGTAAATGCACATGAGACAAAGTATCTACAAATACATGGTAAAAAGGAAGCAAAGGAATAACGCTTTTATTGTTGTTCTTCATCTTGAAGTCACCATGAGACCTTTAACAATTGTGTTCCTGTTTTATTTGAAAGATAATTGTGCAAGGTATACTTGTATACATACTTAATGCTGATAACGCTTAGATGAAGACCAACAATAGTAATCAGTTTTAGAATTTAATCTGTTAACCGGAAGTGCAAACGTGTCAGTTTACAATCCGATATAACCTGAGAATGACCCGTTTATCAACAATGGGCAACCACTCCGTATGAACATTATCTCATATTATCAAGTCAATAAATATAGAGGATGAGTATTAGCAAGATTAACTATGATAACATTTATGATAAAGTAAAGTATGTTCAAAAGTCGATCTACAATATAACACGAATGTCTTTTATCCTCTTTCTACCTGTGGAAGAGTCTTGTGTAACAGTTGTTCAAATGCTTTTGAATAAAATATTATAATCCATTGTCTTAAATAATGGAGGGTATAACTTCCTTCCTTCTTGAGTCGAGAATACGACCAAAATTCAAGGTAAAGTCCAGAGGCCCATTATAATTGGCTGGAGGCGGTTAAATTCCTACCCGTGCTTTAGACTTATGCTCTTTTAATATACAGTTGATAGAATGTGTGTCTAGGCGCAACTTCGCTTTATTGGTGGAAGCTGTATACTGAGGGTACATAACTTAATTTGTCAGTTGGTAATGGGTCTGGAGCTGGCATGTCCTTTGTGATTTCATGTTTATGTCCGTATATTTAGTTCTTTCAGTTTAATTTTTCACAATTGACTCAGTCCTGTTGCTAACTGAAGTTTACTGTTGTTACTATTGTATTTTTATTTATCACATTCGTTAGGGGGGAGGTTTGGGCCCAATAAAACTAGTTTAATTAACCCCACCGCAGCAGGTTTGCGCCTGTCCTAAGTCAGGAAATTTATTAAGCCTTTGTGTGTCTTGTCTGTTTTCTAGTTAGTTTACTTTATTCCTAAATGCTTTACACCATAACTAAATTTAAACAATTTTTCATATTTGCAGTATTTGGCATTGCACAATATGTTCTTCTTTCATAATTGATGACGTTGTTATACAAATCTATTTAGAAGTATTTCAATTGAAGTTTCATATGTAAGAAGGCTTGATATTATAGTCAACGGAAATTATGTCCTTAGCTAGCTGTCAGTAACTGCGAGCATTTGTCCGGACAGTACCTGCATGTGTGTATTGTCTTCATGTTTTATGTACTTCATTGTAAAGGTACTCGTCTTGATAAGTTGGACTTTTTCCTAGTTTGATTTTTACTGCGAGTCTTTTTGTGTATTTATTTTTTAGCCATTCACCACACACAGGGGGAGGGTTTGGATCCAAGAAAACGAGTTTAACCCCACCGCAATTTTTGCGCCTGTCCCAAGTCAGGAATATGTTGGTGATTGACTTGTCCGTGTCTTCTTATAAAATTTTAGTTTCTTGATATTTGGGTTATTGGATGTGGTTTGTTTCCATTGATTTATCCACTATTTTACCCTTTTGGGCCATTTAGGGCTTGCTATATGGTGTGAGGTTCCTCACTGTGTTGAAGACCGTACGGTGACCCCTAGATGCTTTGTTTTGGGTCGTTTTAACCTGGATATGGGATGTTGTCTCCTTGATATTTACCCCATTTCCTTTCTTTTTCATATTTTTGTCTATAGGAGTCTAGAATGATGTTTATTTCGCTGAACTTGATTACTCTTTATTTAGGGGCCGACTCCGACCTGCCGTTGAGTGTGGGGTTTCCTCACCGTTCATTGAAGATCTTATGGTGGCTTTGAGTTGTTATTACTCCCCCTTTGGGTCGTTGTCTCTTTGACACATTCCTCGTTTCCCTTCTTTTTTCTACTTTTAAATAGAAATTGAAATTTGAAGTACAAGTACAAAATGCCTCGACTTTTAAGCAAACGGAGTCCATGGACTCGAGTAATCAATTCAAAAGTAAGCTCAAAATAAGGCTAATTAATTATTCTTTCTTTATCCCGAGTCAAGAAAAGGGGTTATAGCCTCATAGTGATATTTGATTATTTAAATTAATTCTTGATGCTTCACTTTTTGTCACATTGCATTTATATGATCTCAGAAAAGGGGGTTTCAATAGGGTTCCAGAAAAAAAAGATATTCCAGTCGAATTCTGCACGAAATTTATTTTTTAAAGTGGTGAACCCCGTTCTGGGACCGCTAATTTCAACACTATATGTGTATGTCCCTATACTTTATATCACATTTATGGTAAAAGGTAGAAATAGAGCCAAAGGTGGAGACGAGGAGAATAAATGAATTTTTCGTTGTTAAAATTTATGTTTTCTTCTTTTTTACTTCATTAACATTAATAAGACATTATCAGAACCATATTTTTTCTCTTGACGTTTTTGCATTTATATTCAATTGGCAAAACTATTAAAAAAATTAAAAAATCGACAATATCTTTTTACACAAATGCATGTTTCCCATTGGTACCCATCTTAAAACTGTTAGAATTTCGGGACACCAAATTTCATCATAAAAAAATTATAAAATAAAAGTTTCCATATATGAAAAAGAAAATACTTTGAGTTAGTTGAAGAGTATCAAGTACATGCAGGTGTAAGCTAAAATAGTGTCCTGTGAAATGAGTTCCAAATTGATCAAATGTTATTGATAAATCTATGAGATTTATTTCGTCTGGTGTTTATTTCTCCAGTTGAGCAGTAAATACTTTCCAACTGGAGATTATTTCACCAGGCGAGCTTTAAACTATTTTCCTTTGGAACACATTTCATAATGGATACTATAAACCATTGCGTCTTATGGTTCAACATTGGTGACTATGGAAAATATACTCAACAACAAAAGAAACGCACCACTAGTACCTTAAAATTCAACAGCAAATATCTCTTCAAATACTTGCTGGAACAACTTAGAATTTTTTACACATTGTTTCTCTTATCACAAAGTCAAAATTCTGAAAAAATTAACTTTTTGGAATTCTGAATTTCATTTTCTCAAAAAAACCACTTTTTCACCCAAAAATGCAAAAATTGTTGAAAAGGGCCAATGTTGGACTTTTTGTCTCCTACATATAGGTTTAGTAAAAAGTTACTGTTTTTGTAACTTTTGACAATACAACTTCCAAACAAGCTCATTCTGAGGGAAGCAATTCTTTGACTTGTGTTTTCTCACACATTCACCGGAAACCGTTGCTGTGACTTGAAAATGACGATTTTTTTTTTACAAAAATTGACTTCCTTTTTCTGGACATTTGAAATTAAAAAATACATAAAAAAGGTTGATATGGCTAAAATATCTAGGGAGCTAGATAATTTTAACAAAGTTGTGCGTTTCTTGTGCTGTTCAGTATATATATTGAGAGACAGCTGAATGTCATAGAAAATAAAGTAAATGGTGAATCAAAGGATATATAAGAATGGTACATAGAGAATGTAAAAAAAAATGTGAAATAAAATGAAATCTGAAAAAAATATACCAGAAAGAGAGGGGCCCAAATTTTCGGGGTTAACTCCTTTTTCGAGGGTGTAAGGAGAACAGATATATCTCCTCAGACCGAGACACGTGTCAATACTATCGTCTCCAATTAAAAAATATAAGCCTTGTGATTGGAATATCAAGGAAACAATAGATACATATTTAGCGTTAGATGTACATGCAGAAATTACAAACCAATTACTTGTAATAAATGCCCAAGGAACAAACAACGAATGATTCGTAGACATAAAACAATGTCCAATCTACGGCATTCTGTTTAGCATTTATTTGCTTTGGACGCACTGTACAGAGGCGATGGGTGATTCGCTGCTCAAGACCTCACTCCCATTTAGTAAGAACATTGACCTGTAGATCATGTTGGCTGTGTCCAGGGAGACAAAACTGATTTCCGACTTGGAAGTGTAGTTTATGTTAACAGGACTTAAATGTTCAGCAAAACGATTACCCAATCGGTGGCTAGTCTCCCCAACATATAGTTTTGATCACAGCTTTCAACTACATTTTTTGTAATATAGGTAAAACCTTTATAAATTATAAACACATTGTCTGGACCGCGGACGTCGCTTGTTTCCAATACAAAAGGACAGGTAACACATCTAGTCCTTTTGCGTCCCCGATAGTCAACCATAACTTTTCTCTAATTTCTTGCAAATTTAACCAACGCATGACCTGTGAGATCCAAATAATTCTCATCTCTAGAGAAAGTAACTCGCGCGAAATTGCCCGCCAAATCTATTGGGAAGATAATCCTTGGTGTTTTACATTACATTTGTGTATATCATTAGAGATATGTTTTCTACAACTTAAAAATATTAATTATGGAATTTCCTGAATTTCTCACATCTTTTTATATAAATTTTCAAACGTTTAAAAACTAGGCAAGCCTCGTTTTCAAGCATTTGCAAAATTTATTTAACTCTATAGGAGAAATTTTATAATCAACTTAGTTCTCGTTGTAAAAACTCTATTCTTGGTATGTGAGCAGTGTTGACTTAATCTTCACGAATAGTTTTGCCCCTTCTACATATGCTGTAAGGGGAGGGGGTAAACACTTATGGAAACGTTATTTGGTTACAATATTTGATTTTTGCTCCTGTTAAAAAACGCCTTCTGACTATCATTATTTGATTTTTGTTTCTTTTAAAACGCCTTCTGGCTATCATTTTGAATTCCGATTGGACTTGTTAGGAAACCATGGGACCTATTTGAAAAAAAAATCCTAAAGATGATTTATCTAATATAGCTCTATCAATTCGAGATTCATCTATCTGTCTATAAGTCATTGCTCATGGAAGTGTTTTACTCAAACCCCCACTCCCATATCTTTATTTATTTTTCAAGGTGTACCAGACAATCTTAGAGAAGTTGCAAGGAAAAGTCAACCTACGATGGAAATCTCACAAAATGGCGACAGTTGGACAATCAAAACAATAGTCGGTGATAAAACGAAGGACAGTACTTTCACTATTGGACAAGAATTTGGATCCACATCTCTTATCGGTCAACCCTTAAAGGTAAAATAATGAAATGTATTTTGGACAAGCCAATAATAAGGTGGGGTGGACAAGGGAAGGGGCCATTAACAGACTAACAATTTTTAATTTCATTTTCCCCGAAACAGTTAACAGTAAAATTAACAAAAAAGTAACCAAATTTTAATGACTAACAGTAAACCGTGCTAAGCCGGTTATCCTCTTGAGAAAATGATTATTTTTTCTTTTATTAATTAATTTTATTAATTTATTTCCCTTTAATACAAAGTACAAATTTTACTGGACACAATTCACCAAATGTTTCAAATAAAAAAAAGAAGGGAAATGGGGAATGTGTCAAAGAGACAACGACCCAAAGGGGAGCAACAACAACTCAAAGCCAACATAAGATCTTCAATGAACGATGAGAAAACCCCACACCCAACGGCAGGTCGGAGTCGGCCCCTGAATAAAGAGTAATCAAGTTCTGAATAAAGAGTAATCAAACATTTATCAACAACTGATTTATTTCACCAAAACATTTAACAACCAGCTTGTAATGTCCCAAACACATTAACAGAAAAAGTCTCAACCAACTCAAGTAATGATCCCACTCTCATATTTCCCTATTGGGCCTCTTTAAAACAGGTATCTGATACACGTAGACTTGCACTTCATCCATGAAGCTGCAAGACGAACATAGTGTAACAATGGACCATACCGCTCAAACATCTATATATATACGAGTTGATCAGTCTATGTCATGCATGATACAGGTATGCAGTACAAATGCTTTAAGAACATATGTCTTCTTTGCATTTAGGTGTAATAATAACGATTATGAGGTTTCGAATTGGATATACTGTGCTTGTTTTCTTTCCAAAAATGGGAAAAGTCCAAACATTGGAGAACATTGAAATAAATTTAGTGTTCTTAAGATTGTCTTAATTATAATATATAATCAAGCATATGAGGAGGTAAGAGGGTTAAAAATTTAGAAAATTGGAAATATAATAGAACGAAATTCGAAAACATAAGAATGGAGCAGTGGAAAAATTTTGTGACAATGGGAAAAGGGACAAAAAAGTAGGAAATGGGGGGGGGGGGGTGATTGCTAAATTTGTGGGAATTTGGAGGACAACCCATTGTATCACCTCCTCGAATACTACATCAATACAACAGGAAACGGATGTGAAGAGTGCTGATCCATGGGATAACAATTTAAACAAGTAATAGTTATTGCCCTAATTTTTGATTGATTTAAAGATAATTCAGTATGATTTCCTTAAATAGGTTTTTACTTCGAATGCGTTGATATTGTTTCATACAGACAAGAACTTCAATTAATATAACATCTGCCATAATTCATTTGAACAGGTGGAGAGTTGCCATTAATAATCATGTTTTATATCAAAAGAAGAATATGTGTCAACTTCTATGGCTAAAATAGATACGACAGGCTATTTTTGTTCCAATTAATATGGACTTAATTCAACACCTTCCGTAATATTAACACTTCAGTCAAATAAACATCTAGATTCAAATTTGTTGACAGATTAATTACAAGTACGGGAGGCTGGGTAATCAAATCCGTATTCATATGCGTAAAGTTCCAAGAGAGATTGTAACAAAATATGCAAAAAACGAAAGAAATTCAGTAAATAGCAATTTGATAAGATAACTCCATGTTACTATCAGGATGCTTCGCAGAACGTTGGTTGTCCGCCTTGTCGTCATTGATAGCCATTCTAATTGCATCAATAAAACAATATTGACATATATTTTGGTACGGTCAAATATATCCATTAATATTAGCTTATCCATTAATAAGCTATGCTACGCGTCACCATTTTTTTTAAATTTACGCTTGACGACCATGTACGGATTCTATAATCCTGGGGCTATAATATATATTGTACCAATTGTTGCTAATTTCAAAACAATAGCTTATTTTGCTTTTTCTATTTAGATTGCTGCAAAACTGACTGCACAATTTACAGTATAAAGAACATCTATGTATTTTCTTAAGGATAGCAGCCTTCCGAGGAAGTATGAAAGCTAAATTTTCTATCCCTACCCTTTTTCCCTTTTTCCTGTGGCAATCAAAACTCTTTGCCGCGGTTGTCCCTTCCACTTTTCTTTCTTTTTAATTAACTTGTTCTCGTCTTGATAAAGCTTAAACAATACTCAATGGACGTAAAACTATAACTAATCAATCAACCAATCTTTTGGTCTACAACTGGCATAAAAATGTGTATGTGTGTCTTGTCTTTTTAGTGCACAGTAAAAATGGAAGGAGACAAAATGATCGAGACACAACGAGAAGGTGACAACGAGGTCTTAGTAACACGTGAAGTAACAGGAGATGAGCTAGTTTCGGTATGTACATGTAACCTTTGTTTTGGGTAGTTTTAACCTGGAGATGGGATGTTGTCTCTTTGACATTTACCCCATTTCCTTTTCTTTTTCATATTCATATGTGTAGATACAAGAAAGAAAGTGATTACTGAATTTATAATAAAATGTACACTTACTAGCAAAAAAATGGTTTCGACAAGAGCAAAACACAGCGAGTACACATTGATAACAAAATGTGCACTCACTGGTGAGTTCAGCAAAACAAAGCGAGGAGGTCACAATGGCGTCATAATTAAACGTACATGTACTTACTGGTGAATTCAGCAAAGCACAGCAAGATGACTATTAGCGGTAGTGCAACGCTTACCGAAAATGAAAATATAGAAGTTTTTAGAGCTGTATTTGAGTATATAAAAACTTTTATTATGATTTTACTTCGAGCTTATGTGCATGATTGTATAATCCACACTATCTTACACTCACACACACAACTGAAGACACTCTCCGTTTCTACCCTTTGTGTAATTTATTTTTTCTGTCTTTTTGTTTATTCATTGCATTTGTATTTTATTAATGAAGTTGCATGCCTACAGGTTATTGTATTTTATTGTATTTATGGAGAAGACGATCTAAGTTGGATTTTACTTGTGTGTTTTCCATTTTGCTATTTGTTATTGAGCAAATAAAATAAGTTTAAAGTAAAGTAGATAACAATAATATCATTATAATAAGCGGAGTACGAGTACAGCCACAAATGAATACCTAAATAAAAAGGCGGGAAAGGGGGATCTAAAATAAAAAATCTATAAAGACGACAATAAAAAGGACACACACGTGCATGGAGTCAACACGACAAACGATACAAAACAAACAAACATGAAAAAGAAGGCCACTAAACTCAAATTAGTGATGTGAGCTCAGGACAAGAGATGTACTTGTACATGAGATAATATGTGTACACCTTGTTCAATTACTATTATCAAAAATTTATAAAAATTCTAAAACCGAAGGATTAACTCCCTCCATCGTAGTTTTGTCCTTAGCTTTATTTGATATTACTGATTATTCGGATTTTGTTTGGTTTTATTCATTTTAAACACTTTTTGAAATTATGGATTTCCTTTGTTTGGATTCTAATGCTGCTGATGAGGAATAAATTTCCGAAATGGCCATACAGCTCATTAAAATCATTGCTTTTGGAGTTAACATATGTGTTATGGTCGCATGTTCAGTTACTCTATATCCTTTCGTAAAAAATATAAAACATATATTAAAAACAGAATTGAAAAGCCACAAAAAAGCACAAACATGATAAATGTGGTATACCGCGTGCTTCTGAAAGGTAAATATATGATCTGCTCAAAGGGTTGAACCCTTCACACTGATAATGAAAGGTTTGGTGCTTAGTCAAATTCGGTTAAGTGTATGCGAGTCTTGCAATACAGTCTGCATCCAGTTAAAAAATGTGTATTCTCATTAGTAAGGTATAATCATGGGTCACAACATAATGATAATAACCGTTAAACTGCTATAGTGATAATCCTACATTGATTAGACAAAAGTGAGGGCATCTATTGAAAATGTTACCTAATCTAAGCAAAATTATTGTCTAAATAGGGATATTACTGTTAATTTGAGTACAGCAG
>MJUU01029880.1:43777-67413 GCA_002080025.1 Modiolus philippinarum
CCCCCCCCCCCCCCAATTTCCTGGTTATATTCTATCCTTATTTCAACTTTTCTTATTCCATTATGTGCTTTAATTTACTTTTTCACAACTATCTCTCTATTTTATTTAGTTTTTACAGTTATTTTCTCTTTTTTTTCATTATTATTTTCATTTTTCTCGCCTTATTTCAAGATTATCTTCCTTTTCATCTCATTCGGAGCAATTTTAATTTTTTCCCGCCATTTTTCTGTTTCCATGCCAATGGTCGCCATTTTGATATTTTTCAGACCAGAACTCATTTCTACACATGCTAAGTAACCTTCCTGACAAATTTCATTCAATTCTGATCATTTTCAATTTTTTCCCGCCATTTTTCTGGTTTGAGCACGTGATAGCTGTCCTCATTAACCTTAAATCCAAAATATTTGTTTTTATTCTGGAACATTTGTTACTAATCCTAATACTCCGGCCATTGTGTATTCGTTCCCTACAATCACTCCTTCTTGCAAAAAAAAAACAAACAAACAAACTTGTGCCGACTCTTAAATTTTCTTGCCGTTCTTTGACAACGGAAGTTGCATCTGCACAGTCTCAGATGAAAGAAGACTTTTGATTGGCCCCCACTCTGTGATTTTGGGCTGGCGCGTCCAATGATCATAAGGAATTCGGGTCTTCGACAGTAGAGAGAATCTGATATGGAGAAAGCCTAAATTATGCTGTTTATGGTTTTCCTGATAAGATTTAGAAGGAGATGGCATTGTTCTGGATGTTGCTACGTCACTAAATTAACTGAGTGTCTTGAGAGGCATTAGTTGTGCTGGCCAAAATAGCCTTTTCAATATTGTCATTTATCAACTTCATAATAATTTATACCAGTCCACTGAAAGGAGGAAAATATATGGCAAAAATTTAAAAAGATATTCCTCTGAGAACACCAAGACCAAGACTAATCAAGTTTTTCGAACTTTTTGACCCCGCCTTCCAATCGCCCAAGGTTTACGACGGCCCCGTCCTCAATTCCGCTTCTTGTTCTAGTGGGAGATGGAAGCTAACTGGATAATTTCTTTTGATATTTAACTTTTATGATGTTTATTCCTGACATCAACACTTACAACTACCTGGTTGGTAGTGGTACGTTGCAGTATCGTAGTGTACCGTACAAAAACGTACTGAAACCTCCCATTAACGTAGCAGACCGTAGTTGAAACGTAACGAACCCTAGCAATACCTACTAAAACGTAGGTTACACCGGACGAAACGTGCTAAAACGTTGTGAAACCTGAATAATTCAAATCGAGTAACCCGTAGTAAAACCGCGCATAACGTTGTGAAACGTACTAAACCGTGGCATAAACCTAGTAAAACGTAAAGACCGTTAAAATATGACAAAAATGACGCGAAACGTGGCCATATAAAACGTAGTAAAACCGGAGGCTTGAAACGTGACAGTTGGACTGGGGCTTAACATACTATACGATAAGGTCAAGTATTAAACATAACGTGAACAACTAAAATATTGTAAAAAATCGCTCAATGAAATATTATTCCAAAGATATATTTAGTGAGAAGATTAACTCCATTGAATGGTCTTGTCTTTATTTATAATGAAATCCCGAGAATGCTTGGGGAAATTTTAAATCCATCTTCCATGCCATTCTTGACGATGTTGGACCTTTAAGAGAAATGAAAATCAGATGTATCATTCAGAACCCTGGATGACATCAGCGATTCTAGACTGTATCAGAAAAAAGAGATTAACTTCTAACTATTTATAATAAAACCAAGTGTAATTGCCATTATATACAGTTTTGACAGGAGCGAAACATGGCATCTTCTCTTGTCGAAACTACATGCACAAACTGCTCCAAAATATTTTGTTTATTCTAACCTATTTGAAATGTTTTATTATAAACATTATAAAGTAGTAACAAACAATACCCAGCTTACTTTAAAAACTGTCAGCGAGGAATATGTGTATAACAAACTTAAAAATCTCAGCTCATACAAGAGCATCGGAATAGACCTATTCAATAAAGATGGTGCAAACGACTTGGCCAAGTCGATTACATACTTAGTAAATTTTTCTATATCAACAGGTATAAAGCCAAGCGAACTCAAATTAGCCGGAATAAAACCTTTATATCAAACGAACAATTGAAAAGAAGTGGGAAATTATCTCACGGTAAGCATTATTTGCATTATTTCTAAAATACGAAATCTGTCTATATGTAGCTGGAGAAAATCTTATTGAAAATGAGTTGCTCTATCGATTCCAGTCTGGTTTTCTATCTTCGTACTCAACCGAAACTTGTCTCTTCAGTCTATTAGACCCTGTAAAATCGAAAACATCAAAAAGGTTTATTGACCGAAATGATCATGATAGATCTTCCGAAAGCCTTCATATTTAGTGTGAAAAACTAAAGGTAATTGGGTTTAATAATACAAAATGATTCTTATCTTATCCAATAGAAGGAAAACAACTCCTAAATATAGATTGGTTCAGAATGCCCATCAGTATAAATTCCGACTGCAAATTCCTCCTTTACGCTGACGATAGTACTTTATTTTTCCCATAAGAACCAAGACATTATATCTAACAAACTAAAGAAGGATGTTGAATATTGTAGCAATTGGCTCGTCGATAGCAAACTTTCCTTGTATTTTGGAAAATCTGCATGTATTATATTTGGCTTAAAAAAGTAAAAGAACGTTTAAAAAGAAATGTAGCAATCACATTAATTAAATCTCAAGCGAAAATATCTTGGCCTAGAAATCGATCAAAATTTTTCAGAAATGAGTACCGTAAATTCTTTCATTAAAAAGTAAATTCAAGACTAAAATCTATGTAAAGGTATGCGAATAGCTTGTCCCTAGACAGTAGAAAAGTAAGTGAGAACCGAACCGTCAGTCTGAAAAGAACAATGGCAACGTCGGAAAAACAAAGAAACGAAGACATAACATGAGCACGGCACAGAAAAGAAAATGAAGACACGCACATATACAAAAAGTGAACAACATGGACCCAATAAAAACTATGGGTGAGATCAGGTGCACCGGTAGAGTAAGCATCTCCTGCTTCTTATAAGACACCCGCCGTGTTGAACATGTCAACTCCGGTAGTAAAGTCAATCCGGTAGAGGAAAAACAAACTTTAGTGGCAAAGAGAAAGATCTGTTGTCATCTGGGAAACAGATATCTCACAGCGGTCCACAAGATCGTGATGTCGACCGTAAAACTTCTGTAGTGATGACAGAACTCTGTCAAAGGCTCTAATCCAATGGCATTTCGATTATTCTTGTTCTTCACGGTATGCCGGGTATCTTAAAACATATACAACACAAATAATACAAAAACGCGAATAAGACTCGCTCAAAATATGCTAACTTGTGATTATAGGTTATAAAATAAATTGCTGATTTTTTTTCTAACGCAATATCGTAGCCATATTCTGTATGGCGAGCTATAACCATTATAATACCTATTTTAGATAATAGGGAAAACCTTACCAACAATATCTTTTATAATAAACAACCCTTAAGATTACCATTAAGCAACAGGACAAACAATTTTTATGACGAAGGAAGCAATGAATAAGAAATTTTTGAAATTTCCGCAGACCAAACGTACATGAACACACTTTTAAAAATTAAACCGCGACTTATAATTATGTGACTTTCGAAAGTAAAATAATTTTGGTAGGTTTGTAATAACAACCTAGAATACCTTGCTTCTTTTCTTTAATTTAGGGTTTCCAAGGGCAAAGTCAATGTGTCAAGGGTCTTTCGTAGTTTTCTGATTCACGGAGGTGTAATAGGACATAAGAATTTGGTAACCATATCTAGATACTGACTCCTTTTCTGATTCACGGAGGTGTAATAGGACATAAGAATTAGGTAACCATATCTAGATACTGACTTTGAAAGCAATATATAGATATAAAAATAATTTCAATGTTTTGCTATAGACAACGCTAATTTCACAGTGAATGTTCGTCAATCATTGTTACAGTTGATTGAATATGAAATACATGTTCATTTATATCCTCTGGTTCCTCAATTCTGCTATCACAGGTCTTTACAGTTGTTTTCTTTTTGCGAAAAAGTGCCCTCAAAAATACGTCCACTATGTCTATCAATTCACCGAGACTTAGAACAGACGCTCCTATGAACAACCCCAATGATCCGCCGATATCAGCTAACATCTCTGTATCCTTAAAGAAAAAACAAAATATTACTAATTTGTTAAGCTTGAAAAATTGTTGCTACTTAGCAGAATCATGTTCATGGTCTTTTTGTCGGGCAACGGATAAAAGTGTTTGTAGGAGTACTTTGGCCGATATGTTTTGCTTGTTCACGACCCTGCATCCATGACAAAAAGGATGTAAAAACGTTGACACATGGATAGCGTTTTCAACATTTTCAAAGTGGTTTGGAGGCTGTCTTGAACTTTCTATGGGTAAAGAGTGTTTGCTCTTTGTTGAATGCATCGTGGTGACTTCAAGATGAAGATCAACAATAAAAGCGTTGTGCCATAATCTTACTATTTATTTATAGGGATTTTGTTCTATTTACATTTACTTCATATCCCTTTCTTCATTCATATTGCCCTAATAAAATGCATGAAAGTTTCGCAAAAAATAGAATATAATTAAATCAAACCCAACACTGTTCAGAAGACTTATGTGTTACTAAAGATGTTATTTTGCTTGCATTTCCTCTTCAATGTCATAGGTGATAATTATATCAAAACAAAAGAAGTTCATACATTTTTTTTTAAAACCAACTATCACATAAGAAAAGGAACAGTAAATGGCGGACTGCTACTTAGTAATAAGAAAAAGGGGCACAGGCAACAGGAATCATTTTTTGAAATATGATCCAACGATTGCAAATGTTGTTCACATCAACCTTTTTGTTTTGATTTTTTGTTTTGTTTAGTTTTGTTTGTTTCTTTTCATTTTACAAACAATTTTGGTAGTTTATTAGCTGGTTTTGGATTATCTATATAGACCCTATTGGTAACTTGTTCTCTATCAGATTTAACAAATATTACGATACTTGGATTTCCGAATGTTTTGGTTTGATCTGCACTAAGAGACATAAGTTCTCGAAATGCGCACATGCAAAATTTAAATTAACAGCAACTTTGGTATTTTGTTATTTTTTACCACTGGGCCGATGCCTCTGCTGGTTGACTGTTAGTCCCCGAGGGTATTCACCAACCCTCTCACTAGCACTGCAGCTCTGGCCCGAAAACCGATTTTATTTATAAACTTACAATATCTAATTTTACAAAATTGTGTTCAAAATTAAGGAGTTCCCCTTCTCGCATAGCTCTGGCCTTAGCAGGCTTTGGCTTTTCTAATTAGAACCTATTGTTAATATGTCCTCTATCAGATTTTACACATATTTCGATATTTGGATTTCCAAATATTTTGGTTTGATTTGCACCGATGGAACATAAGTTGTCGAAATGCGCATATGCAGAATCTAAATTTACAGCAACTTTGGTATTTTGTTTTTCATAACCACTAGGCCAATGCCTCAGCTGGTTGACTGTTAGTCCTCGAAGGTATTCACCAACCCAGTCGCCAGTAATTCGGGCAAGCTAATTGATTTTATTTAGAAGCTTGCGATATCTAATATTACAAAATTTTGTTCAAAACTAAGGAGTATCTCCCTCTCGTATAGCTCTGGTCTAAGCTGGTTTCGGCTTTTTTATTTAGACCCTATTGGTAATTAGTTCTCTATAAGATTTTACACATATTTCGATATTTGGATTTCCAAATGGTTTTGTTTTGTTTTCAGCACTGAAGAGACATAAGTTGTCGAAATGCGCATATGCAGAATCTAAATTAACATGAACTTCGGTATTTTGATATTTATACAATTAACACTAACATAATTCATTTTAACAATAGCAGATATGTTATGATCTTGTTTGGCCATTTTGATTTTATCATGATCTTGACAGGCTTAACAAAATTTTGTTAAAACATTGTAAGATTTTAAGTTGATTTTCAAGACAGTTGATTTCAAGGACGACCAAAACGTGTTCAGTTTATCAAGATAAAACAAGATAACTGCGTTCAAGGGCGACCAAGACGAGTTATGTTTGTTAAGAACCAACAAGATCTCCATTTGATCTTGTTTGATCGGTACAATCTTAACACATCTTGATCGCCCTTGAACTCAGTTATCTTGTTTTATCTTGATAAACTGAACAGATCTTAATCGCCCTTGAAAGTCATTATCTTAAATTACGACTGACTATCTTGCACTGTCTTAACATAATTGTGTTAAGTCTGTCAAGATCGTGATAAGATCAAAATGGCCAAACAAGATGAAAACATATCTGCTAGTGTAATAATCTGTAAGAAAACATTCAAACAAAGATTTTCGTAAAAAAAATCGAAAATTAAACACTTAGCATTGAGCAAATTTACAATAAAAACGCATTGCACTAATGCTCAAGTTAAGTATCGATTCTAAAAAGAATTAGCTTAGTGAAGGCTAAATTTAAGATGAAATCATGGATGCATGTAAATTCAACACAATTTAACTTTTCTTGGGACTTTGAAAACTTCTAAAAAATTAAGGTTAATGAGATGTAATCAGCAGACGTCAGATACAAACTTCTGGAAAACTAAATATTTCGTCTTGTTTATATACCTTCCAATATCTAAAATTTTGTAAATTTTAGTGAAAACTAAGGAGTATCTCCCTCATGCAAAGCTCTGTCCTTAGCTGATTTTGGCTTTAAATCTAGATCACTTTGGTTATTTGTTCTCTGTCAGTTTTTAAACATATTTGAGTTTATGGTCTTCCAAACGTTTAGATTTTATCTGCACTGATGAGACATAAGTTGTCGAAATGCGCATATGCAGAAAGTAAATTCATAGTGACTTCGGTATTTAGTTATTTATAAACCTGAACTTATGAATGTCAAAACGATCGGAGATAAATTTCCAAATGAATTCCGAAGAAACCAAATAAATGGCAATATAAGGATCGCATAGAGACGAGGACTAAACAAACAGATAGAGCATATATGTAAGCGAAAAAAAAATAATAATTGCAATACCGTAACATTTAAATATGAAAGAAACTACTCGAAGATCAAGAGGTGAAAAGGTGAACGGAAGGCATATTTCATTATTTTGCAAAATTAAGAGATAACCATACTGTATTTCAGGATCTGAGGGGGTAAATTGCAGATATTACTGTCGAAAACTGCGTTTTCCGACAACGCGTTAACGGAGCTGGAAAACGGATATTTGCGAAAGTAAAATCTTAGATTCAACCCTGAAGATCCTAAAATACAGTTTGGTTATCTCTATTCTAATGCAAATTCGCAACAAAAAAAACCATTTAAAATCGAATGTTACATCACAGGAAGTTTGGTATGATCCAACGATTGCAAAGGTTGTTCACATCAACCTTTTTGTTTTTATTTGTTTAGTTAAGTTTTGTTTTTTTTCCATTTTACAAACATTTTGGTAGTTTATTAGCTGGTTTTGGCTTATCTATAGAGACCATATTGATAACTTGTTCTCTATCAGATTTAACAAATATTACGATACTTGGATTTCCGAATGTTTTGGTTTGATCTGCACTAAGAGACATAAGTTGTCGAAATGCGCACATGCAGAATCTAAATTAACAGCAACTTTGGTATTTTGTTATTTTTTACCACTGGGCCGATGCCTCTGCTGGTTGACTGTTAGTCCCCGAGGGTATTCACCAACCCTCTCACCAGTACTGCAGCTCTGGCCCGAAAACCGATTTTATTTAGAAACTTACAATATCTAATTTTACAAAATTGTGTTCAAAATTAAGGCGTTCCCCTTGTCGCATAGCTCTGGCCTTAGCAGGTTTTGGCTTTTCTAATTAGAACCTTTTGTTAATTTGTTCTCTATCAGATTTTACACATATTTCGATATTTGGATTTCAAAAAAATATTTTGGTTTAATTTGCACCGATGGAACATAAGTTGTCGAAATGCGCATATGCAGAATCTAAATTTACAGCAACTTTGGTATTTTGTTTTTTATTACCACTAGGCCAATGCCTCAGCTGGTTGACTGTTAGTTCCCGAGGGTATTCACCAACCCAGTCGCCAGTAATTCGGGGAAGCTAACTGATTTTATTTAGAAGCTTGCAATATCTAATATTACAAAATTTTGTTCAAAACTAAGGAGTATCTCCCTCTCATATAGCTCTGGTCTAAGCTGGTTTTGGCTTTTTTATTTAGACCCTATTGGTAATTAGTTCTCTATAAGATTTTACACATATTTCGATATTTAGATTTCTAAATGTTTTTGTTTTGTCAGCACTGAAGAGACATAAGTTGTCGAAATGCGCATATGCAGAATCTAAATTAACATGAACTTCGGTATTTTGATATTTATACAATTAACACTAACATAATTCATTTTAATAATCTGTAAGAAAACATTCAAACAAAGATTTTCGTAAAAAAAAATCGAAAATTAAACACTTAGCTTTGAGCAAATTTACAATAAAAACGCATTGCACTAATGCTCAAGTTAAGTATCGATTCTAAAAAGAACCCTTAGCTTAGTGCATGCTAAATTTAAGATGAAATCATGGATGCATGTAAATTCAACACAATTTAACTTTTCTTGGGACTTTGAAAACTTCTAAAAAATTAAGGTTAAAGAGATGTAATCAGCAGACGTCAGATACAAACTTCTGGAAAACTGAATATTTCGTCTTGTTTATAAACTTGAACTTATGAATGTCAAAACTATCGGAGATAAATTTCCAAATGAATTCCGAAGAAACCAAGTAAATGGCAATATAAGGATCGCATAGAGACAAGGACTAAACAAACAGATAGAGCATATATGTAAGCGAAAAAAAATAATAATTGCAATATCGTAACATATAAATATGAAAGAAACTACTCGAAAATCAAGAGGTGAAGAGGTGAACGGAAGGCATATTTCATTATTTTGCAAAATTAAGAGATAACCATACTGTATTTCAGGATCTGAGGGGGTAAATTGCAGATATTACTGTCGAAAACTGCGTTTTCCGACAACGCGTTAACGGAGCTGGAAAACGGACATTTGCGAAAGTAAAATCTTAGATTCAACCCTGAAGATCCTAAAATACAGTTTGGTTATCTGTATTCTAATGCAAATTCGCAAAAAAAAACATTTAAAATCGAATGTTACATCACAGGAAGTTTGGTATGATCCAACGATTGCAAAGGTTGTTCACATCAACCTTTTTGTTTTGATTTGTTTTGTTAAGTTTTGTTTTTTTTCCATTTTACAAACATTTTGGTAGTTTATTAGCTGGTTTTGGTTTATCTATATAGACCATATTGGTAACTTGTTCTCTATCAGATTTAACAAATATTACGATACTTGGATTTCCGAATGTTTTGGTTTGATCTGCACTAAGAGACATAAGTTGTCGAAATGCGCACATGCAGAATCTAAATTAACAGCAACTTTGGTATTTTGTTATTTTTTACCATTGGGCCGATTACTCTGCTGGTTGACTGTTAGTCCCCGAGGGTATTCACCAACCCTCTCACCAGTACTGCAGCTCTGGCCCGAAAACCGATTTTATTTAGAAACTTACAATATCTAATTTTACAAAATTGTGTTCAAAATTAAGGAGTTCCCCTTCTCGCATAGCTCTGGCCTTAGCAGGTTTTTGCTTTTCTAATTAGAACCTATTGTTAATTTGTTCTCTATCAGATTTTACACATATTTCGATATTTGGATTTCCAAATATTTTGGTTTGATTTGCACCGATGGAACATAAGTTGTCGAAATGGGCATATGCAGAATCTAAATTTACAGCAACTTTTGTATTTTGTTTTTCATTACCACTAGGCCAATGCCTCAGCTGGTTGACTGTTAGTCCCCGAGGGTATTCACCAACCCAGTCGCCAGTAATACGGGCAAGCTAACTGATTTTATTTAGAAGCTTGCAATATCTAATATTACAAAATTTTGTTCAAAACTAAGGAGTATCTCCCTCTCATATAGCTCTGGTCTAAGCTGGTTTTAGCTTTTTTATTTAGACCCTATTGGTAATTTGTTCTCTATAAGATTTTACACATATTTCGATATTTGGATTTCCAAATGTTTTTGTTTTGTCAGCACTGAAGAGACATAAGTTGTCGAAATGCGCATATGCAGAATCTAAATTAACATGAACTTCGGTATTTTGATATTTATACAGTTAACACTAACATAATTCATTTTAATAATCTGTAAGAAAACATTCAAACAAAGATTTTCGTAAAAAAATAGAAATTAAACACTTAGCATTGAGCAAATTTACAATAAAAACGCATTGCACTAATGCTCAAGTAAAGTATCGATTCTAAAAAGAACCCTTAGCTTAGTGCATGCTAAATTTAAGATGAAATCATGGATGCATGTAAATTCAACACATTTTAACTTTTCTTGTGACTTTGAAAACTTCTAAAAAAATTCAGGTTAATGAGATGTAATCAGCAGACGTCAGATACAAACTTCTGGCACACTGAATATTTCGTCTTGTTTATAAACCTGAACTTATGAATGCCAAAACCATCGGAGATAAATTTCCAAATGAATTCCGAAGAAACAAAGTAAATGGCAATATAAGGATCGCATAGAAAGGAGGACAAAACAAACAGATAGAGCATATATGTAAGCGAAAAAAAAAAAACATAATTGCAATACCGTAACATTTAGATATGAAAGAAACTACTCGAAGATCAAGGGGTGAAAAGGTGAACGAAAGGCATATTTCATTATTTTGCAAAATTAAGAGATAACCATACTGTATTTTAGGATCTGAGGGGGTAAATTGCAGATATTACTGTCGAAAACTGCGTTTTCCTACAACGCGTTAACGGAGCCGGAAAACGGATATTTGCGACAGTAAAATCTTATATTCAACCCTGAAGATCCTAAAATAGAGTTTGGTTATCTCTATTCTAATGCAAATTCGCAAGAAAAAACATTTAAAATCGAATGTTACATCACAGGAAGTTTGGTTTGCGTCTGCACCATTACTTTGCTATTGGTTCCGATGGTAAATCGTGGATTCTTCCCCTCAAAATTTTGACGCCATCCAATCAAATTTAAGGTTACAAAGATAAGTGCATAAGAATTGATTTTTGTTCCTGTTACGTAAATTTTTCGAATACATATTTTCTCGGTTTTTGATATTTTTTTAAAACATGAAATAAACACATAATAAAATGTATAATGAATGATACATTGTTTAATTTTTATAACCAATAGCGAAAACAGCGAAATTAATCCGTTTTATACAAAAAAGTTGGGATGAAACAGATTTAAATTTTGGGGGTCTGGGGGTATAATTGGACTTATCTGATAAAATTGATTTGCGGGTTTTTTTATATTTATTTTTTTTTCTTTTTTGTTATCAAAAGACATTAGCAATGAATTTAAAATTGAATTTGCGCAAGTTGAACTACTTTAATTCATCAAAACTAAGGAGTATCTCCCTCGTGTAAAGGTCTTCCCTAACTGATTTTGGTTTTATTTACAGAACCCCAGGCTTACTTGTTACTAACCAGAAATGTCGTTTTATTTTTATACGCCCGTCTAATGACGGACGTATTATGGTATACCAATGTCCGATTGTCCGTCCGTCCGTCTGTCCGTCCGTCCGTCTGTCCGTCCGTTTCATATGTCGTGCTCTAACTTGACAACCACTTTGCCAATTCTTTTCAAACTTTGTAGTGGTATTGGATATAAGGCTGCACGATCTGTATACTTTTTCGTGAAATTTCGATTATTCTTGCAGGAGTTATGGGACTTTAATCGTCAATTTTAAGGCAATTTTTTATATGTCGTGCTCTAACTT
The DNA here is from genome assembly GCA_002080025.1 of Modiolus philippinarum. NCBI lineage: Eukaryota > Metazoa > Mollusca > Bivalvia > Mytilida > Modiolidae > Modiolus > Modiolus philippinarum. Next base: position 55,627 of record MJUU01029880.1, read on the forward strand.
GACAACCTTCAGGCCAATTTACTTCAAACTTTTTAGAGGTATAAAGTACAATGGCCACACAATCTGTATACTTTTTCGTGAAATTTTGATTTTTCTTGCAAGAGTTATGGGACTTTATTCGTCAATTTTAAGGCAATTTTTCACATGTCGCGCTCTAACTTGACAACCCTTAAGCCAATTCCCTTTAAACTTTGTAGAAGTATTGGGTATGATGGCCTCACGATCTGTATACGTTTTTGTGAAATTTCGATTTTTCTTGCAAGAGTTATGGGACTTTATTCATCAATTTTAAGGCAATTTTTTACATGTCACGCTCTAACTTGGCAACCCTTGGGCCAATTTACTTCAAACTTTGTAGAAGTATTGAGTACGATGGACTCACGATCTCTACAGTTTTTGGTGAAATTTCGATTTTTCTTGCAAGAGTTAAGGGACTTTATTCGTCAATTTTAAGGCAATTTTTTTACATGTCACGCTCTAACTTGACAACCCTTTTGCTAATTCACTTCAAACTTTGTAGAGTTATTGGATATGATAGCCTCATGATCTGTATACTTTTTGGTGCAATTTTGATTTTTCTTGCAAGAGTTATGGGACTTTGTTCGTCATTTTACAAGTCACGCTCTGACTGATAAATACTTTGATCAGCTCACTTCAAACTTTGCAGATTAATTTCTTAAAGAGATATCAAGCTTAATTAGGCAGTTATAGGTGATTCTGAATTGAGAACCCCTTACCTAAATCACTTAAAGCTTTGAAGTGTGATGACGGGCGTATCATGCGACTTGGCGCAGCTGTTTATTAATATCTGTCTTGAAAATATTTGATTTTCGTCTCCACTGAAAAAAGGCTGTGGGACTAAAATGTACCGCAACTTTGATAGTAAGTTGTTTATTCAGATATTAACCTAAGCCATTTTCAACAAAATTATCACCATGAATCGAAAACACACAAAAGTTGCACATTTTGATGAGTAGTGTTGAAACCTATTAAAACTAAAATATTTCACATCAATCTACAAAAGAGTATTAGCGCCTCACAAACTTGATTTCATTATTTTGCGTCAAAAAGCAAATATTTGCCTTATTTCGAAAGGGTTTATCGTTATAACGCGAATGTTCGAGGTATTTCGCAAATATGAAAAAGAAAGGAAATGGGGTAAATGTCAAGGAGACAACATCCCATATCCAGGTTAAAACGACCAAAAAAGCATCTAGGGGTCACCGTACGGTCTTCAACACAGTGAGAAACCTCACACCATATAGCAAGCCCTAAATGGCCCCAAAGGGGTAAAAAGTGGATATATCAATGGAAACAAACCACATCCAATAACCCAAATATCAAGAAACTAAAATTTTATAAGAAGACACGGACAAGTCAATCACCAAAGTTTGTGTTATAGTGCAAATGTGTGCGTTATTTCGAAAGTGTTTGCGTTATAACGGAAAGTTTGCGTAACAAGTTCATGTTTAATTAATAGATATAATGCATTCTATCTACTAAATTTGAAATTATCAGTCGTTAATGCAGAAAAGATAATAGGAAAGACTTACAATAGCAAAAAATGACAATTACATGCAATTACAATTACATGCCACAATTTACCAGGAAACTGAACAAGAAAAACAATAAAATGAAAAATACAAAATACAAAAAATACCGAATTGCATAAAAAAAACCCAGTAAATTTCAAATTTCAAACATAGACAACGATAGAAACTCGGGATAGCCAGACTTGTACCGGCACCATCAAGAGTTAGCGGTAGAGTCAAACCTGTTTATGGGTACCCAAACCTCGCATTTCTTTATCCCGTTTCCCAACGTATAACAAACATACAAGTAAAACCCAAAGCAGATAGACTACTAAGACCACAATCTTGAGAAGGAAAGAATAAGACAAAACGTAATTTAGAAAGATAGGTCAAGGATTGCTCGCCGCTAAACTACCAGCTAGCTGAAGGAGCGTAGTTTGCTTCTTAAACGCTGTCGCTCTACGGAACAAAAAATCAAATTCTAATTATTTCGAACGGTTTGGTAAAAATCATCATGGATTTAAGTAGACATCCGCAATATCAGTAAAAGGCCAGTCTATCTGTAAAATATTCAGTTCATTGGAAAAAGGCCAATATAACGGAATAAGAAGAAAATCCGGTCAATATCCTTATTACGTAAGTAATGTAAGTTACGTCCCAGTTGTTCTGGAATTTTTTTTCTCAGTTTTTGACATTTTTCCGTAAAAACGAGGTTGATAAGTGCCCTTAGTAATTGGCTGTTTGCGAGTCGCATCATATTTAGAATCTTCTACAAGACTTCTTAGATGTGTTTAATATAACATTGTTGTATAAGTTTGGATGTGATAGTAAGGTTACGTTCATTGAAGTCGTCAAGAGTAGAACAGAGGCTTGCGAATCGTACCAGTTGACGTACACCCGTATGATGGAACTACATGAACATCGCCATAAAGAAAAGGGAAGTTAGTAATTGTGAAATCACAATCATCCCTTTGATCATACATTTTAGTTTTTATCTTTCCAAAGTCAACGATGAAAGTTAGATCGAGAAATGAGCAGTATTTATAATCATTGTTTGCTTTATTAAGTTCCATTTCTTGCGGGTAAATGAGGTCGACACAGTCTTAATACAAAAAATACCGAAGTTGCATAAAAATAGTAAATTTCGTTATGCTGTACACGTATTTCAGGAAGTAACCTCTCATCATCAGCATTAAAATCAAATGATATGGAAAGCCATAATCCAAAAGTATTCCATAAAGAAGCATTCATTTCCGAAATTATCGAAATAGGAAGCCAAAGCCAGTACCAAGGAATCTACTGAGTGCCATACACGGAACAACGGCAGTAGAATACCGAAGGAACAAAGCACAAGATTACACAAATCAAAGTCCAGATACAAGGCAAAAGCAAGAACACCAGAAGACGGAAGACCAAAGACACCACATGCCCACAAAACACACGAACATTACATATACAACACAAAAAACTAAAGCACTAACAGTGTGAACTCTCAAAAAACAAGAGTGACATCAGGTGCTCCGGAAGGGTAAGCATGTCCTGCTCTGTATACAGCACCTGTCACACTGTCAGTTGGTCAATCCAGGGTAAAGTCAAAAACGGTAATGTCAAATCCGGGAAGACGTGAATCTATCTGAAAATGTCAGTTTTTATTTGTGACACTGACATTTTCATATCTATCTATGATGTCGTGGTGACGGCCATAGAATTTCTGAAGGGACGAAAGTAACAACGGCTGAACATATCCCTGACTCAGCAGTTTTTGTGACAGTGCTTTTGCTCTTTCCACAAAGTCACTGCATGTACTGCACGCTCTACAGTAACGAATTAATTGTGAAATATATATGCTAGGGATGTAGGTATATTGCTGCAGAGAAAGGGAAAAGTCACAATTTGAAAGTCAAAATCATCATGTTTGTCACATAATCTAGATTTCAGACGTCCATATTCGTCAATGTATAACAAAAGATCAAGGTATGAAGCAGAATCGGAGGTATCGGTTGTCTCTTTAATTCCAAGTTCACTGGGGTAGATGCGATGTAAATATTCTTTAAATCTTGGGTTATTAAGAGAAAGTACATCGTCTATATATCTGAAGATGAAATTAAAAGTCTGGGCTAGTTGTTTTTGTTTCTGTTGTATCAGCCCTTGTAAAAACGTTGCTTCGTACGAAAAAAGGAAAAGGTCAGCTTAAAGTGGCTCACAATTTGTTTCCATAGGAATCCCTATTGTCTGTTGAAAAACACGGCCTCCACATTCAACAAAAATGTTGTCGTTCAAAAATTCAAGCATCTTAATCATGTCATTTGCACTGTATTTCTTGTTTGACTCAGTGTGGTTCTTAAGAAAATATGTTTTATCTTTTCCTATTACCAGATAGGAATACCTGAGTTCTCCGTTTTTGGTACAGAAACATTGATGTATCAGATCGGAAATTACTGTTTTAAGTTTATTATTGGGAATAGTTGTATAAAGGGTAGAAAAATCAAAAGTTTGAATGCTATTGCAGTATGCGAGACTGTTTGAGGGGAGCTGTTCAAGGAGATCTTTGGAATTTTTTTAGAATCCACATCTGATTCACGCCGCTCGTGGAATAGGCTTTTTCGCAGTAGCTTTTTGGTCCATCTCTAACTGCAGTCAGTAAAGTGGTAAGGAGTTTGGATAGGGGCTTAGTGGTGCATCTGGCAGATCCTGCAATGAATCTCTGTTTGTAGGGATTCTTGTGAAGCTTAGGAACCTTAGGAATGAAGCCTCAGTAATTTTTAAGTGGTTAGAATTTTGATAAAAACAGTAAATTTTTATAACATGCAAGATAAAATTTTCATGTCAGACAAGTCTGACTATTGGGCTGGTGAATACCCTCGGGGACCTCTGTTCCACCAGCAGTGGCATCAGCCCAATGGTTCAAAATGCAAAAAATACCGAAGTTGCATAAGAAACAGTCAATTGCTGTAAACTGGGGATGTCCATAGTAAAGATATCGTCGATATACCTGCTGTTATCATTGAAAACGGATGCGGATCTGCAACCAAGTAGAATGGTGGGCAACGCGTGTGCTCACAGGATAAATACATGACAACATATCTGTTAAATTTGCAAATTTTGAAAAAAAAAAACAAACAAAAAACAACAAACAAACCTTTTTCAGTTTTTTTATTACCGGAATATTCTTCAAATCACTTGAGCATTTTAGCAAATGAAATTAATGGGAATTCTTACCATACGAAATATATAGTATTATATAGAGGTTTAAGTCTTGGTGTGATCCTGGTGTTATATTAGATGAAGGTTACCCTTACAAAAGGGATTAATTGGTGATATAAGTTGTCCAGAAAATTAGAATTAAATTGAAATTAAAATTACTGTATTTCTAAAACGGAAACTAGAATAAGAGTTTTGGCTAGGAATGTATGTTTTGTTCTTGTACGTACCTGATCTCTTACGAATAGAGAATGAACTAACTAATTTTGTTGAAACTAAGGAGTATCTCCCTCATGTAAAGCTCTGTCCTTAGCTGATTTTGGCTTTCTATTTAGATCATATTTAGTAATTTGTTCTCTATCAGTTTTTAAGCATCTTTGACTTTATGGTCTTCCAAACGTTTAGATTTTATCTGCACTGAAGAGACATAAGTTGTCGAAATGCGCATATGCAGAATCAAAATTCACAGTAACTTCGGTATTTAGTTATTAGTTATTCATCATCCACATTCCATTTTGTTAATAGATCAGCACTAAAAATAAGCACCTCTTTAATATCATTGGTGTCAAATTTACTTAAAGTCCGCTTGATTATCTACAAGATGTGGTATGCATATCCGATAGTGTCCCATGTTAAACAAAGTTCCAAGCTGGCGTCTATGTTGCATGGCGGATCTGCACCAAAGTAACAACATTTTGCCAGTAATAATTTTATTGAAAAAAATGTTAAGGTTACGTAGAACGTAGTACATGTACCAGCCCACACTCCATCCATTGTCATTATAATTTGGCCTATGTGATTTGTTTCCAAGATGACAACAAATCTTTCTTTCTTTACAACTAAAGTAATTATTTTCCTCTACCGGATTAGACGTTACTACCGGAGTTTAAATGTTCAACACGGCGGGTGTCTTAAAAAAAAACAGCAGATGCTTACTCTACCGGTGCACCTGATCTCATCCATGGTTTTTATGGGGTCTGTGTTGTTCATATGTGTACATGTATGTATGTGTATGTTTTTTTTTCTTTTCTGTTCTCTACTCATGTTTCTTTCTTTTTCCGGTGTTGCCATTGTTCATGGATATAGATTTAGAGTGATAGTTCGGTTCTCACCACATACTTTAAGATGTGATAGAATTCCAAGAAATTACTGGTCTTTAAAAGTTTCGAAAGCATACCAAAACTGTCCATATTTTTAAATTCAATGGTGAAAATATAATCATTCAAACACGATATAATGTAAAATGTAGATAAAAAGCTAAGTCAGTGATTTGTTAAAAAAAATGTCCAAATGACTTAATTTGTATTAGATGAATGCGTTCTTACTATGATACAAGATGCCAGGATCCGATTTTATATAATACAAAATATTTTTCTTGAAATATAAATTTTAACTTCAGTTAACGATGCGTAAAAGAAGGTCACAATAACCTTATTTCAATTGGATGCTTGCTTCCTTATTATAATATATATCTTTATCTAAGATCACATGATCACATGTCATATAAGATAGTACGTACAAAATCATTTTGACCGAAGTTAAAGTAATCAGGATCTGAAATTTACACTTTTTAATAAGTGGGAATATAAGTCTAGTTTATGAAAAAAAATCGGGGAAAATGGATACAATCTTCTTTTCCAAAAATGATGCTCTGACCTATTTCAAGCGATTAAATATTGATTTAGTGCATTCAAAACTATATAAAACCAGATAGTTGACAACACTGACGCCGATGACAGATTTCGCTTAATATGTCTCGCATCCGCAAATATTCGTCGCAGAGGAAAAAAAGAAATACGGAATTTTTGCCTAGAAAAAAAGTTTTTTTGCTGTATACGGACAAATGAAATATACAACTATTCCCCTTTCTTTTTGATGTTATGCACCACTACACGCATGTGTCACTAACGCCTGAATGGAAGGTTGAAAGGTCACACTAAATATTTGACTGTGCTAACCATCAAATTGCTACCTACCTGCGGACATTTGTAAAACCACAGAAAGCTTCAAATGGTTGCAAAAAAAATTAAAATGTGTAAACTTCGCTAGCATTAAAACTAAAGTGATAATTATGCAAACTATACAACACCTTCCAGGCGGAGGATGCAACTAAGGTACGAACCTCAACCTTTACTCTCTCAATGGGGATTTTCTTAAGCTTTAGTTAGGGCCTGTGAGACGCTACCTGAAATCCGTCGGCATACTCCAGCTGTTGAATTGAATTTGCCATAAAATCAAATAAATATCTGAAAACACCCAAGCGACCCAATTTTTTTTTTTGAAATCCATGGTCGAAGAACCCGAAATGAAAACATCTGCTTACGCAAAATACATAGGAACATCATAGCAAAATTTGATAATCGTCAATCTACTAAGCACTATAATTATGCTCCCCATCACATGCGCCATACCATTAAACGATCGCAACAGTTTTACCTTCTGATAATATTGGCTCTACCTGCATTTCCAGAAAACAGTGTGCACAACCCAGCATTATGATCACCATTCTAGTAAGGTTTGGTAGCAATTTGATCATAGATGTGGGAGAAGTAGTATCCATGATTTCTTCAACAGTATAAGTCAAAAAGGGAAATAACGTAGCCAAAAAGGGTCGAGCCTTCTGAAAACACAATATGCCCGACTAAGCAGTGGTTTCAACAATTTGGTGGATGAAGTTTCGAAGCTAATTGAACTAAGATGTAGGAGAAGTATGACCAAAAAAAACTTGTTTAAAACTCTAGTAATTACTCTATGAATCAAAGATCGCGCATTCTGTAATTACAATATGCATAATCAACAAATCTAGGAAAATTGGTTGCAATCGGATCAAAGATGCAAAGATGGGAGGGAAGTGCCGCCGTAAATTTTTGTTGATTGACCGACGAGAGGAAATTTAAAGGAGAATTTCAGATGCCCTCGGCAGACTCAAGCTTAAGAAAATCCCCCTTAAGCAGTAAAGTTTGAGATTGGTACCTTAGGTAGCATCCTAATCTTGAAGGTTGACATATTCTGCATAATTGACATATCAGTTTTGAAGCCATCAATGTTGAGACAATGTTATAATTTGCATCCAATTGAAACTTTCTATGGTTTTGCCATTGCCTGAAGTTGGTAGCAATTTGATGTTTAGCAAAGTTTGATCCTGGAACCTTCCATTCATGCTTTAGTGACCTACGTGTAGTGTATGTAGAAACAACAGTGAATCTTACATACTTTTGCCCTCAAAACATCCAAAAGCAAGCAACAATATATTATACATGTATATTTGCAAAAAAAAAAATACAAAAAAAAAAACAAAAAAAACAAAAAAAACAAAAAAAAAAACCAACAACAACAAAAAACAAAACAAAATAAAACAACTTTTTAGGCAAACATTCCGTACTTCTAATTTCTCTTCTGTGACATAAGGTTTCGGATGCGATGCATATTAAACGAACAAATCTGTCATCGGCGTTGTCAACAATCAGGGTAACCCTAGAAAAAAGTTTTTAATGCAATAAATCTGTATTGAATCGCTTGAAATAGGTCAGAGGATAATTTATGGTCAAAAATTGTATCCTTAACAATATTTTGTTTGTTGTTGTTGTTGTTTTTTTTTCTTTTTTTTTTGTTGTTTTTTTTATTTCCCGGCATTTTTACATTAACTGGACTTTGTTATTTTCCCACTTATTGAAATGTATATATTTTTTGTGACATATAATAATGTTACTTTGTGCACAGCTGTATTATTATGCTATGACACACATAAAAGCAGAATGAGGTCTGTGACATATGTATTTGAACTACTTTTTACGAAGCACTAACTTAAGTTGAAACTCACATTTTACGTACTATCTTGACATGAGATCGTTTGATCTTAGATAAAGTAACGAATTCATTGTGCCCTACTATTACGCATCACTGACATTTTTTTAACATTTCAATTTGCTTCGCATGTTGAAAAGCAGCCCAGAAAATATAAGCCAAATCTGTAAAGGGTTTGAGAAGGAATTCACCTCATACGCTTCACATGGGAAGATGATTGGTATTATGATTTCACAGATTTTTATAGTGATTCTATTCGCTATGAGATATAAGTAGATGTGGCATTTATTACTGAATTATCAACCAGCTAAATACAATATGATAGAAAATGCCTATTTATTATCAGGGAGAAATTTTCACAGCCGGTTATTACGAGATCCAAAGCAGGGCCATTACAGCCAGAAAACAGGGCATTATTACAGGGTCATTTTTGATCACGTGATGCAAAAGTTTATTATGTGATTTAAAGAAACTGCTCTCAATTCATACCACTATTTACTTTTATCAATATTACCAAATGTAGTTTTAGAATATTAGAAATAGACCATATTTCTTTTTGTACTTCTGCGGTAAACCCTAATGCAGTTGTACGGAGAATATTTTTTTTTCAAATATTTGACCCTACTTGTGACCGCTCATTTTAATCATCTCATCATACGGAATCCGAAAATACACATCTTTTCTTGATTTTCTAAAAAAAAAAAAATTGTACTTCATCGGTAAACCCTAATCCAGCTGTATGGAGAATATTTTTTTTCTTGTTTCAAATATTTGACCCTACTTGTGACCACTCATTTTAATCATCTCATCATAAGAGATCCGAAAATATACATCTTTTCTTGATTTTCTGAAAAAAATATTATTTTGTACTTCAGCGGTAAATCCTAATCCAGCTGTATGGAGAATATTTTTTTCATGTTTCAAATATTTGACCCTACTTGTGACCACTCATTTTAATCACCTCATCATAAGGGATCCGAAAATTTACATCTTTTCTTGATTTTTAAAAAAAAGTTGGTATTTTTTGTCCATTGGAGTAAATCTTAATGCAGCTGTATGGAAAAACTTTTTGTTTCAGATATTTGACCCTACTTGTGACCTCTCGTTTTACTCATCCCATCACAATGGATTCGAAGATATACACAATTCCTTGATTTTTTAAAATAAAGTTTTTTGTACTTAAGCAGGAGCAACTTTTTTGTTTCAGATATGTGATCCCACAAACAACTTTTCATGTAAAAAAATGCATTTTACGAAAATTATTTTATATACATTTACATTCACTTATCAATCTATTTAAGCCAATTAATCTGGTTAATAAAAGTTTTAAGAAATGGGTATTTCCATAGTGGCCCTGTTATGTGTCCTCGGTCTGTAATAATGGCCTTCGGATGCTGTAATGGCCCTCGGCGTTGCCTCGTGCCATTACAGCTATCCTTGGGCCATTAAAATAGACCTGGAACACATAACAGGGCCACTATGGAAATACCCATTTATTAATAAAATAGTAACAAACACCGACTATGACTTTTCACTAAACCATGAAAGGGTTGCCACGCATAGAACAGCATCATTCAGTGTCTCAATGGTTCATAAATGTTGTACCTGCCTTGTGTACATATCGGACAAAAAGGCAAAACTGTCTGTTAAAGTAACAATAAGCCGTGGACTAAGCGCAAAATATCGGACTAAGAGCAAAACTGTCGGACAAAAATCAATTGGACAAAAAGTGACGGACTTAACGCAAATATATCGGACAAAAAGCAAAATTTTCGGACGAAAAGCGAACCGAACAAATAGCGACGGACTAAACGCAAAAAATCAGACAAAAACAAGATTTGTGGACAAAAAGCGAGTAGGACAAATAGCGACTGACTAAATGCAATAATTCGGACAAAAAGCAAACTTTTCGGACAGAAAAAATAATCGGACAAAACGCGACGGATAAAACGCAAAAGATCGAACAAAAAGCAAAATTATCGGACGAAAAGCAAATATCGGACAAAACGTACTGTATCACACGACTCGCGTTATATTGCAAACGTTTGCGAAATAATTTAAACATTTGCGTTAAAACACAAATTATGAAAAAGTCTGTGTTTCGCTTAAGTCAACTGACAGAGTGCAATTCTTTATATATTACTTACACTTTACACTGGTTCTTCTTGTCTTGTCTCATGAAGAGGGTTTTTGAGATAAAAATGAAGCTCTACAAAATTCTTTCTACAAAAGAGAATAATGAAGAATTAAGTAACATATATGTCTGTAGTATAGCTTTACATAGAATTGTACGTATCTTTCCAGAACATTCAAGTAGATATTGTATGTTGTTTACAAATAAGTATAAATAGTTTGTACCTTAGAATGTTCAAGAAAGTTGAATTGAAAAAAACAAGAGGCTCTCAATAGCCTATTTCGCTCACCTGGCCCTTGATTAACATAGACATTTTATGTTAAAGAGCCCATATACATAGTTAAACTATAGTTCCAATATGCCTTAATTAGTTTAAGGGAGAAGACCTCTGTTAGTGTTTCCCATGAGGTCCAATGTTCAACTACGTTCCCTGCTGTCAGCCATCTTGGATACAGTGTTAACCTAAAAAAAACAATTTTCTTTTCAGGGGTCCACATAAAGACTATTTTGACAAAACTTGGTTTCATTTCAGTAGTTTCAGAGGAGAGATATTTGAATGTGTTTTCCCATAGGGTCCAATGTAAAAACTAAGTTCCCCGCTGGCTGCCATGTTGGATATCACGCAAACCTGAAAAACACCTTTTTGCAAAGGACCACTTAAGGACTATTGTGGCCAAGTTTGGTTCCAATTGCCTCAGTAGTTTCAGAGGAGAAGATCTTTGAATGTGTTTTCCCATAGGGTCCAATGTTAAAACTATGTTCCACTCTGGCAGCCATCTTGAATATCGCGCTGACCTGAAAAACACCTTTTTTGTTCGATCCAATTGCCTCAGTAGTTTCAGAGGAGAAGATTTTTGAATGTGTTTTCCCATAGGGTCCAATGTTAAAACTATGTTCCACACTGGCAGCCATCTTGAATATCGCGCTGACCTGAAAAACACCTTTTTTGCAAGGGACCACCTAAGGACTATTGTGGCCAAGTTTGGTTCCAATTGGCCCAGTAGTTGCAGAGAACAAGATCTTGAATTTGTTTTCTCATAGGTCCAAAGTTAAAACCCCGCTGGTGGCCATGTTGGATATAGCGATATCCTGAAAAACACGTATTTTGTAAAGGAC
>MJUU01029880.1:79942-147215 GCA_002080025.1 Modiolus philippinarum
CTCATATACCTTCTTCAAAATAAAGTATGTTAACACGAATATAACCTGCTCGCATAGACAGTATAGGGCCATTTTTATAGTACACCACACAAAATTCTTGTATTTTTAGGTTAATCCTTAATTTCATCTTTTAAGCTCCATAATTTTTATGTAGATAACCTAGTTGTACTGGAATTTGGAACCAAATTGAAGCTTATTTAATATACTTTGCAATTAACAAAAGTTTTCCCACTCTACGATATTTTTATGATTGCGAAAAGGACGATTTTTAATCTGTCAATTCCTTTCAGATAAATAAATCTCATCATTTGATCTAGTCTTTAGACAAAATTTATCAATTATAATACATGTACAATGTTGAAAAATAAGATCATTAATTAAAAGTCCTTAAAATTTTGATTTTAGGTAAACAATGTTTGAAAAATGGAAATTTTCGGTAATTTAATTTGAAAATAGATCTCATAATTGTCAATGCAATAATGGTTTATAATATATAAGCAAAAATAGTGTAAAAAATGCTTTAGATAAAGACTATTGCGGGATCAGAAATGCCAAATTTGGCACCCCCCCCCTTACAATTAAGGGAAAGTTTAAAATATTCAGGCTCTAATGAAAAAAAGATAATGTCTAATACAAATTATTGTGTGTATTTTACTATAGCTGACATTCAGAAGACCATTTGAGTAGATTCAATTTTTTAAAGGGTCCTTTTTTGGCTCTTCTGCTCGAAATTTTATGAAAAATAGGAATTTTCCGTTTTCCAGAATTATTCCTGTTTTGATTTAGAGATGTAAAAACTTCACAAACTTGGTATATACCGGGGAAATGTTGATAAAATATCGTTTCATTATGACTAAGATAATAGAAAGTACGCTTTTGAATATTTTAGACTAACTAAACTATCATGAATTCCTAACATATTACCCCCGCAAAAAAAAAACAACAAAAAGCAAAAACAAAAAAAAATCAACACAATTTATTTGATTTGATTCAGCTTGAAAAGCTGAAACATTGCTTAAAGGTCCAATAACACATAATTTCAATTGCAAAAATACACTGAGACTCCCATATGTCTAAATTTGCGATTCTTTTTTTAAACCTAAGGAGTATATCCCTCTTGCATAGCTCTGTCCTTAGCTGATTTTGGCTTTCCAATATAGATCCTATTGGTAATTTGTTCTCTATCAGCTTTTACACACATTTAGATTTATGGTTTTCCAAATGTTTCGAGTTTATCTGCACTGATGAGACATAAATATGAAAAAGAAAGGAAATGGGGTAAATGTCAAGGAGACAACATCCCATATCCAGGTTAAAACGACAAAAAACAAAACATCTAGGGGTTACCATATGGCCTTCAACACAGTGAGGAACCTCACACCATATAGTAAGCCCTAAATGGCCCCGAAAAGGTAAAAAAGTGAATAAATCAATGGAAACAAACCACATCCAATAACCCAAATATCAAGAAACTAAAATTTTATAAGAAGACAAGGAAAAGCCAAAAGTTGTCCAAATGCGCATACTAGTATACAGAACCTAAATTCACAGTAACCTCAGTATTTTGTTATATATCACAAACAAGATCATGCGCGTGGTTTATGAGCATTTATACAACAATTCAACTACGAATTTGGATGAGAGGATTCTCCTTGAAACACGTGTACAGCATAACAAAATTTTACTGTTCATGATGCAACTTTGGTATTTTTGTATTCTAAATCATTCGACCGATGCCACTGCTGTTGGACCAGAGGTTCCCGATGGTATTCACCAGTTAAATAGTCTTAACTTTAATGTCTTTATCAAAATACCATAAAATTACCGTGTATGGCACTCGGTAGACGTCCTTAGTACTGGATTTGGCTTCCTATTTCGGTATTTTTGGTATTGAGTTTTTCTTTTCTGACTATTCTTTTGGATTATTACTTTCCGTATTATTTGATTCTAATGCTGCTGATGAGAGGTTACTCTGTGAAACACGTGAACTGCATAACAAAATGTTACTGTTAATGATGCAACTTTAGTATTTTTGTATTTGTAAATTTCCGAAATGTTGAAAATTCCCATTTTTCACGAAAATCGCCCCAAAATACATTTGTACATAATTTACCCATATTTTGGCGTTAAAAATGCAAATTGTGATATATAACAAATGCATTTTTTTTTAAAGAAAGTAAAAATATTAGTATGTTTTGTTCAAAAATATAAACAGACAGGGATATTTTTGGATTTTTAAGCATCATTTTCGTGGGGTAGGTGTAAAATTTTCGGTATATAGAGTCACATTGAATGAAGATAACTTATGTATCGGTAGAAAAATGAATCTTCAGATAAATCTTCCAGATTTGCCACATATAGCTATTTAAATGTGAATTTTTGACAAATCTGAAAAGTTGAAAATTCGAATTTTCATCAATTGTGTACAAAATATTGAGTGTTATCTTACAAATGGGACTTAAAATGACAAATCATGATAAAATTAATGCCACATTGATACATGTATATACATTGCATTATATACATTTGCGTGTTTTGATTATTTTGAATCAAATATAGACAAAAAGATTTTCGGTATTCAGAGTCACATTAAACACTTCTTGTTTTTTCTATGCAATGTTTTTAGACAATTTATATATCTCTCTGAACAATCAAATGGCACATCTGCAGATATATCCTCTAGATTTTGCAACTATAACGATTTAATAGTGAACTTTGGACAAATCTGAAATGTAGAAAATGCCAATTTTCATTACTTTCGGGCAAAATATTGAGATTAAGTCAACAAATGGCTGTTAAAATACGAAATCACAATATTAGTCATGCTACATTGCCATATACAGGTTGTATATGACAATGTTGCATGACTTATATTGAAATATAAAATAACTAGAACACGCAAATTGTGTGTTGTACATGTAACCACACACAATTTTCGTGTTCTGGTTCTTTTTATGCGAACATAGACAAAATAGTGACAATTTAAGAGTAATTTTGTTGGGTAATGGATAAGTTTTTTGGATGTAGGAAGCTTATACAATGTATTACTTTATAAAGGTCATGATTTGTTCTTGTTGTAAAGAAGATACTATGTACTTTCATTTTAAATCCATTTTCATGAATTTGAACCTTTCAAGGAGAAGATGAGGCAAAAAGGGACAAAACTGTGTCAAACACGAAAATACTCAAAGATTCACCATTTTCTTCATAACTGAGAGGTACCAATCAACAATTTTAAGCAATTGAAAGAAAAACTTTTATCAGTAACTTCGGTATTTTGCTATTTATCAAAAACGAAATTTTACCAAATTCGTTGTATGGGTCTAAAAAGGGGGGCTGTTTAAATAAGTTTAAAAGGTTAATAATCTTTGAAAATTTAAGAACAAAAAATTACTCCTATATTTCATCCAAAACTGTAGAACATGTAGATGCTACTACATTGTATGCTGACCAGTTTTGTAATTTAGGCTTCACTTTTGTCTTTTATCATTTTCAATATATTAGAGAAAAGTAACAAAAAAATAAATAAATAAAATAAGAAAATGAGATGAAATTTAAAAAAAAAAAATTCAAAAAATGCAAAAAGGGGCAATTTATCCAAAACTTATTACCGAATATTCTCCAAAAATTACAGTGCAGGTAGATGTCATCATGCTGATCATTTGACCTCTTTCAGATTTTCGATATCAGTAACGATCTTGGAGTTATTTGCAAAGAACAGCAATTTACAACTATGCTCTACTTTAAATAAACAGCGGCAATACTGTTTGGCGTAGAGAAATAACAATACAAATTCTAAAGACTTACCCTTGTTATGATTCAGGCTTGGTTTGGTTAGTCAGCAGTTTGAGAGGAGAAGCCCTTTAAAACTAGAGATTCATATGAGACTGTATCGCTCATCTGCCTACTGGTATGTTACCATTGAATCTTGTAGATATCAGATAGACCAAATTTTGTTTTTTTTTATTCTATTACGTGCAATATAAAAAGTATAGGACCATCCACATGATCATTTCTGATTATAATGTTTTACCATACAATGTTGAACTAAGATCTTCGGTCACAGTCAATTTGGATTTCTAATTGGCAGCAGTAGAGCTTAAAATCTTTTGAAGAAGTATTCCCCTACGATCTTTTTTACCTAATTTTGATCTAAATATTGCAGCAATTTGAAATAGGAATAGAAAACAACGGCAGTAGAATACCGAAGGAACAACGGAGTGAAATTCACAAAACTCGAAGTTCAAAGACAGGGCAAAAACGAGAACACAGAAAACAATGACGTTAGACACAAAAACAATGACGCCAGACAGACACAAAGCACAGAACCAGAAACCACAACATTCAGAACAAAGGCACCCACAGTGTGAACTCCAGTGAAACTGAGAGTGACATCAGGTGCTCCGTAAGGGTAAGCATGTCCTGCTCTGTTAACAGCACCCGTCACACTGTGGGTGATTCAATCCGGGAAAATGTCAAAGTCGGTAGTCAAATTCGGNAAGACGTGAATCTAGCTGAAAATGTCCACTTTCATTTTGGATACTGACAGGTCATATCTTTCAATGATGCTATGGTGACGGCCATAGAATTTCTTGAGGGATGAAATTAACAAAGGTTGAACAAATCCCTGACTAAGCAGCTTTTGGGAAAATCATCAGTTCTGTACAAAATATTGAGTTTAAGCTGACAAGTGGGACTTAAAATGACAAATCTTGATATAAATTATGCAACATTGTTATATTCAGTGCAAATTTTGTGTGTTTTGGTTATTTGTATGCGAATATAATAAAAAAACAACGGCAGTAGAATACCGAAGGAACAAATGACTATTATAGGGAAAATTTGTTAGGGTAGGGGTAGGTTTTTTGGTATTTAGAGTCACATTTAACACTCTTTGTTTTTCTAAACAGTGTTTTAAGACAACTAATGTATCGCTTAGAATAATTAAATGGCATAGTTGCAGATGGATCATCCAGATTTGACATATATTACGATTTAACAATGAACTTCGGAGAAATCTGAAATGTTGAAAATTCCCATTTTTCATCAGTTTGGGCCAAATATTGAGTTTAAGTCAACAAATGGCTGTTAAAATACCGAATCATGATGTAATTCATGCAATATTGTCATATATAACACACATTTTGCGTGTTCTAGTTATTTTTATGCGAACTTAGACAAAAAATTGACAATTTAGGGGAAAATTTGTTGGGGCAAGGGTAAGATTCTCTGTATTCAGAGTCACATTAAACACCCCTTGATATTCTAAACACTGTTTTCAGACAACTCATGTATTGCTAAGAGCAATAAATTGCCATATCTGCAGATTTATCATCAAGATTTGCCAGATATAACAGGTTAACAGTGAACTTTGGCCAAATCTGAAATATTGAAAAATCCCATTTTTCATCAATTTCGGGCACAATGTTAAGTTAAAGTCAACAAATGGCTGTTAAATTACCAAATCGTGATGTAATTCATGCAACTTTGTCATATTCAACACACATTTTGCGTGTGAGTTAATTTCGTGCGAACATAGACAAAAAATTGACAATTTTAAGGAAAATTTGTTGGGGTAGGGGTAAGATTTTCGGTATTTTGAGTCACATCAAACACTTCTTGTTTTTCTTAACAATGTTTTCAGACAACTAATGTATCGCTTAGAACAATTAATTGGCATATCTGCAGATATTTCATCCATATTTGGAATATATAACGGGTTAACAGTGAACTTTGGCCAAATCTGAAATGTTGAAAAATCCCATTTTTCATCAATTTCGGGCACAATGTTAAGTTTAAGTCAACAAATGGCTGTTAAGTTACCAAATCGTGATGTAATTTATGCCACATTGTCATATTCAACAGACATTTTGCGTGTTTGAGTTAATTTTTTGCGAACATAGACAAAAAAATTGACACTTTTAAGGAAAATTTGTTGGGGTAGGAGTAAGATTTTCGGTATTTTGAGTCACATCAAACACTTCTTGTTTTTCTTAGCAATGTTTTCAGACAACTAATGTATCGCTTAGAACAATTAATTGGCATATCTGCAGATATATCCTCCAGATTTGGCATAAATAACGATTTAACTGTGAAATTTGGGCAAATCTGAAATGTTGAAAATTCCCATTTTTAGCTCACCTGGCCTTAAAGGCCATATGAGCTTTCGCCATCACTTTGTGTCCATCGTCCGTCCGTCCGTCCGTCCGTCCGTCAACAATTTCAAAAATGTTCTCCTCTGAATCTGCTGGGCGAATTGTAACCAAACTTGGCCTGAATCATCACCAGGGATATGCAGTTTCAAAATTGTGTTCGATTAGTCCGAGGATCAAACAACATCGCTGCTGTTACTAAAAATAGAACATAGGGGTAAATTGCTGTATTTTGCAAATAACTCGAAAACCGTTACAGATATCAAAAATCGGACATGATGTAAAAATGATCAGCATGGCAAGATCTACCTGCCCTGCAATTTTGAAGAAAATCTGAAATTCCGTCTAGGAGTTATTGCCCTTTTTCCGTAAAATTTTCAAAATTTTGATTTATTTCATTTTTTATTTGAAAAACTATAACAGATAGAGGTCAACTTTAAATTGCAAAAATGTTCAGCATATCAAGATCTACCCACCCTGAAATTTTGAAGAAAATCCAAAACCCCTTGTAGGAGTTATTGCCCTTTTTTCACCGATTTTTTTTAATTTTTGTATTTTTTGTCTTTTAGTTCCTGAACTATAGAAGATGAAGGTTAAGTGTAAGATGATGAAATGTTTGCCATACTGTGGCGAATTCAAAACTGGTGTTGAAAATAGTTTGTTGACCTCCATTTTCAAAATGGCCACCAAAAAAGGGCGGGAAAATTCAACATTGTCTGATTTCAATGAAATTTGGTTTCCAAATAGATATTGATGTTGCGACTTCAAAACCAGTGTTGAAAATTGTTCGTTGACCGCCATTTTCAAAATGGCCGCCAAAAAAGGCGGGAAAATTCAACATTGTCCGATTTCAATGAAATTTGGTTTCCAAATAGGTTTTGATGTGGCAACTGCAAAACTGATGTTATAAATTGTTCTTTGACTGCCATTTTCAAAATAGCCACCAAAAAGGCGGGAGAATTCAGCATTGTCTGATTTCAATGAAACTCGGTTTCCAAATAGATATCAATGTTGCGACTTTATGGTGTTAAAAATTGTCGTTGACCGCCATTTACAAAATGATGTCTAGACTTCAAAAATGGAGTCAAAAGTGGTCATTAGCAAGAATGTTTTTGGAAAAAAAAGCAAAACAAAGACATAGAGTAAAACATGATCAGACTTTAAATACAGTTCAAGATATTGGTTGTGTTTGAGCTACCAAAGTTGGAGAGACTGAAGTTCAACTGTATAACTTACAATGTTAGCTTGATTGTTGCAAATGAAAACCAGGTGAGCGATACAGGCTCCTGGGAGCCTCTGGTTCATCAATTTTAGGCAAATTATTGAGTTTAAGTCAACAAATGGCTGTTTAAATACGAAATCATGGTATAGTTTATGAAACATTGTCATATACAACACACATTTTGCGTGTTCTGGTTATTTTTATGCTAACATAGACAAAAAATTGACAATTTTACAATGAATTTGTTGGGGTAGGGGTAAGTTTTATTGATGTATGATGTTTATATTGCATAAGAATGGCCATTATTTCTAATAGTTGTAAAGCACATATAATAAGCTTTCATTTAATACCTACTTTAAATGATATTTGTTTACTAAAAAGTAATATTGGGGAAAAGAATGACAAAACTTAGTCAAAATCGGAAATATTCAAAGATCTATTTATTTGGTTTATTTGAAAATAAAACTTTGGTCATTAAAAATATGTTAACTTTATGTTAACATGCTTTATATTCAAGAAAATAGATTGAAAAACTAAAAACAATTTTCATAATTGGGAATCCTGATGCACTTCGGGTTCTTTAAACCATCAAACTAACGCAATTTCAATGAAAATATCTAAATTTTTCTCAATATTTCATAGGGGTAGGGGTACGTTTAATGGCGCTATGGACCGTATTTGACAAAGAAATTGTAAAAATTTGGGTTCGTTGTAAAGCTGATGCAATAAGCAATAATTTGATGAATCGTTTTTATAACTAGGAAGCATTTGGTCAACATTTTGAAGCAACTGAAAGAAAAACTTGAACGAAAAACGAAATTTTTCTGCATTTCGGTATGTCGGTCTAAAAATAGGCTATATTCCACCAGTGCGTGCAGGTTATGCTCGTGTTGACATGTTTTATTTTGAAGAGGGGATGTATGCGGACTTAAAAGAATGGGTGTGGTTGGGAAGTGTGGGGATGCACGGGGGTTATTCCAGCCCATGGACTAATAGCTGCCAGTGTGGAACTTAGGCTTAACATAGGACCCTATGGTAAAAATCACATTTTCATCTTCTTCCCAGAAACAGCTGATGCAAAATCAAACAAACTTTACAGGAATGATGTACTAAAGAACCTTTACAAAGATTGCTCATTTTATTTCGATCTGATAAAAAAAAACATGGCTGCCAGCGCTGAACTTAGGTTAAGCATGGGACCCTGTGGAAAAAAATCTTCTACTCAGAAACCACTGAAGCAAATTCAACCAAACTTCAAAGGAATGATGTATGGAAAGTCCTTTACAAAGATTGCTCATTTCATATGGATTCGACAAAAAACATGGCTCCAAGCACGAAACTTCGCCTAACATAAGACCCTATGGGAAAAATCCTATTTTCATCTTCTCCTCAGAAACCACTGAAGTAAATTCAATCAAACTTTACAGGAATGCTGTTCGGAAGGTCTTTTACAAAGGTTGCTAATTTCGTTTGGATCCGACAAAAAACATGGCCGTCAGCTAGGAACATACTTGAACATTGGACCCTATTGGAAAATCACTTTTTTCATCTTCTTCTCTGAAACCACTGAAGCAAATTCAACAAAAACTACAGGAATGATGTATTGCAGGTCCTTAACAAAGATTGCTGATTTCTTTCCAATCCGATAAAAAGATGGCACCCAGTCCGGAACTTAGGTTTAACATTGGACCCTATGGGAAAAACCACATTTTCATCTTCTCCTGTGAAACCATTGAAAGAAATTCAATCAAACTTTACAGGATATGTATGGAAGTTCCTTACAAAAATTGCTCATTTTTTCGATTCGAACCAAAAACAAAGCTGCAAGCGCGAAACATTGTTTAACATTGGAGCCAAAGTGAAAATCATTCTTTTCATCACCTGCTCGGACACAACTGAAGCAAATTGAACTTATCTCTATAAGAATGATGTATATAAGGTTTTTTGCAAAGATTATTCATTTCAATAGGATCTGACAAAAAACATGGATGCCAATTGTGAACATAGCTAACATTAGACCCTGTTGGAAAACAATTAATTTTTGGTCATTCATGGCATAGAAGCATTTTGTCAGCGATACAGGCTCAGTTTCTGAATCTCTAGTTTTCAAAAGCAAGGCTACTTTTGTAATAAGACTAAGAGTGTTTCTCTGTGCACTATAATCATCATCCAATTAACTTCCTTGTACGATACCATTACATACCAATTCGCTATTCACTGAAATCTCACTGACCTGTCGATAGCAAGTACTTCTGTGCATAGGAAAAAAGGCATGACTAAAACCAGAAGAATTATTTATCTCTACAAACTAAGATGTAGAAACACAGACTAGCATATCAACATATCTTTTGGGCGGTTCTCGGACGGTGTTTTTTTTTCGTTTGTCGTTTGTTTGTTTGTATTTTGTTTTCATTTGTTTTGTCAACATTCCCTTTGAGCGGATCTCGAACGGTGTTTTTGTTAGTCGTTTGTTTGTCAATTTTTTTCTTTCGTTTTGTTCTTTTTCTGTAAATTTTTCTTTTTGGTAGAATTAGTTTTTGCAATTATTTTGTTTTGTTTTCTAACGTTAATATTATTGTTCTACAAAGGAGATATACCAATGAATTTAATTTGAAATAATAGTCTTGATATTGTCTTTTCAACTTATAAGTTACCAATTTAATCAACTCATCCCTATATTATATTTCCGCAGACCTTTCTGACTGTAAGTAAACTATTAGATTAATGACATTTCCTTTAGTTGATAAAATGAGAAATTTGGAAAAAAAGATACAAAAAATGTATTATTCAAAACACTTCGAAATAAGAAATAGCATGCTTCTGGTACATGCTCAAGTACTTTTTGCCCGGACCTTTGACAACATCGCATGTCTCATGCAATCGAATAAAGATTTGCACTTAAGATGACATGAATTTGAAGTTCCATATTTTTCATACACGTGTCAAATTTTCAATCCAGGCTTTTTTCATAAAATGTGTCACCGTCTCCGCCAAAAAAAAAATGACAAAACAAACATACAGACATAACAGAAAAACGTTATCAGTATACCTCCCCTACAAGTTTAATCTATTATTTGAAAAGTCACGTGTATTATAAACAAAATTAATAAAACTGATTGAGAAATGAATGTTAGAATGGAAGACTGAAAATCTTAAATCAGTTTTCCATTCAAAATACGGAATATGTTCTAGAACGAGTAATTCTTATGCCATGCTTTACCACCGAGGGAGACAAACCTCCCACGCCCCCACCCCCATTGAATAAAATTAAAAGTGAATGAATGATCAGCAAGCAGGTCTCACGATTAATTGGCATACGATAAGATCTAAATAATACCAAATAATTCCTTTTATATCTAACTTTACACCAATAAATTTAAAATGGATATGATAAACACTGTAAAAATATAGGACAAATACATTCACTAAATTTCAATACAAATGAACAGTCTATGGTTCAAGAGGAAGTCTCAGCATGATCTGATGCAATCTAATTAAAATTAGATCTACAAATTGTTCCCTATAGTCACTGTATGGTAGATCTAACAACATTCCATTTTACTTTCTGTTTCGATGATTCATTCGAAATCGTCGGCTTTTATCATTAAGTTTAATGTCTTCAAAATCATGAAGACTGGAGTCTGATTGGTTGATGTCAAAGGCCACAGAACAGAAAGTAAAATGGGATGTTGTTAGATCTACCATGTAGTGACTATAGGGAACAATTTGTAGATCTAATTTTAATAAGATTGGATCTGATGGTATTTGTTCATCAAACTGACAAAATTGGAATTAGTAGAAATGTATTTAAGGATATTTTATAGATCTGATATAATGAAATAGAGAAATCCATTTCCATACCCACTCCCGTGTAAAATGCACAAAATATATAGATAATAATAGATATTATGAATGTTTACTGGTCGTATGGGCCAAATACCGCAAGTAGCACCAGTTAAATTTTATTTCTTAAATTTTGTACTGTGACATCGGTCTGTTACTGACACATTTATTTTACAAATGGCATAATGAGAAATGCATGACTGATCTTTTTTTTAAATCTAAGAAGGTCAACTCGAATACCTGCGTCCATCTCTTTCGTAAGTCATAAGTACATGCGAAAGCAACGAATAACAAAATACCGAGGTTACTGTGAATTTAGGTTCTAACCAGACGTAGCAATTTACGAAAGAAATTTGGCTCAGGATGAATGACTTGGCCTACACAATTATTTAGTTAAAGAATCATACATTGTAATTGGAAGTGTTTACATTTAAAAAAAACTTTCGCTTTTTCAATACTTGTGCAATAACTAGTCCCATACGTTTAGGTTCTGTTTCGTCAAATTCTGAAACATCTCTAGGATGCCCTAAGTAATAAGCTGTTTTTTTTTAGTAAAGCCATACATTGTATCTGTAATAAAATGTTCATATCTACGATAAAACCTCTTAAATTTATTCAACAATAAATGAAATATCTAACCCTGTTGTAAAAGTATGACTCTGATAGTTAGGTAACGTTCATTAAAATCCACAACAAGTACACACTCGCACGAATTGTACCAGTTAAGAAAAATATACCCCCGTAGGATGGAGCTAGAGGAACGTTGCCGTCTGTCAAGAAAATGGAAATAAGTAAAAATCATTCCTTTTATCATATATTTCGTTTCTATTTTATCAGAGTGAGTCAATGATGTTAGTTAGATCCAGCAAAGGAAAGTATTTGGAATCATTGTTAGCTTTATTTAGTTTTAGTTCTTGGGAACATAATCTAAAAACTGGGAATTTTCAAAAGTAAGGATATCGTCAATATACCCGATGTTCTCATAGGAAATGGAAATAGTTTATCACTGTCTTGTATGGTTCAGTTTGAAGTTTTTTTCATGAGCTAGTCTCATTTGTAATAGAACAGACACAGATCTGAAATGAAGGGTGCACAATTTGTACCCGTAGGAATACCAATGACCTGTTGATAAATAGTGTTGCAAAAACGAAAAAGCAAAAGATTGAGATCCTTAATCATATCATTTCATGTCCAGGAACAATGATAATTGTAAGTAATATTAGAGAAGAATCCTTCCTTTTTTGTTACAACAAATGAACTGTAGACCAGAAAGTTTAAGAGACAATTTAATAATATGTCCTAATTTTGATTTAATCAAGTTATGTGGAAGGGTTGTTTTAAGTACAAAAATTGTAAAAAATATTTAATCATACATTGAATTCTTTTAATTTATCAAGAAGGGTCAGAGGGGCTATCTAGCCCATATGTCTAGACCTCTACACCAGGTGAATTGATAAAAGAAAAAAAATGAAGAGGTGGAGGGTAAATATTTCTCAATAGTATACGCTTTAGAAAAAATGAAATAGGGATAGAAAATATCAGTAAATATGACACCGTGTCTTAAACTTACTCAACATTGGCTAAATCGTCCATTGGACAACCAAAAAAATATGCTTTACCATAATATTTGTCACAAACTGTGTATTTTAAACTGTCCTGAAAGATATAAAAAAAAACGTTATAGAATACAAGTCAAAATACCCGTTGTGCATTTCGTCAATCCGGAGCACCTGATGTCACTCCCGGTTTTCATGGGAGTTCACACTATGAGTGCCTTAGTTCTTAATGTTATCTTTTTATTCCGTGCATTGTAGCTGTCTCACGTCCTTGTTTTGTCTTTGTTTCTATCTGTTACCGTTTTTGCCATGTCTTTGGACTTCGATTTTTGTAGTCATCGCTTCCCTTGTTCCTTCGGTATTCTACTGCCGTTGTTCCATGTATTGTCCAGTCATAAGATAATTTGTAGCAATAAAAACTAAAACAATATTTTACGAAAGGATATGGAGTAAATGAACATGAGACCATAACACATATGTCAACTCCAACTGCAATAATTTTAATGAGCTGTATGACCATTTCGGAAATTAATTCCTCACCAGCAGCACTAGAACCCAAAGAAAGGAAATCCATAATTTCAAAAAATGTTAAAATGGATAAAACCAAACGAAATCCGAATAATCAGTAATATCAAATATAGATAAAGACAAAACTAAAAGTTAACTAAAACTAAAAGGGAGTTAATCCTTCGGTTTTAGAATTTACATAAATTTAGATAAAAGTAATTGTACAAAGTGTAAACATGAGATATTATCTCATGTACAAGTACACCATATCTAAGAAAAATAAAGAGCACACATCTCTACCACTGATTTAGCAGATTCGACCAAATCTTGATATATTTGGAATTTACATTTACACTTAATGTAAAAAATCTATGTCTAAAAATATTTCTGTCAAACAATATTCGTAACAATCAATAGAAAAAGCATAATCTATTGCTTTACAAAGGCTTGGAATAGGCGATTAAACAAACATTAAGTAAAAGTAAACAAAAATATTCTAAAAATGGCAAACAAATAATTCATTTCAATGCTGTTAAGCATTCAAGTGAAAATAGAGTATTTTTATTCTCATACTTTTACCTTAATACCGGGTATATTGTATTCTTGTATCTTGATTCTAACTGCATAAACCTTATAATATTTACCTTCTTTTAAAGTAGTAAGTCACTTTTGCGCTGGGCAATTCAATCTCAAAAATAAATAGTCGCATAGGGGAAAAGCTTGACTTCGTGTTGGAACAGTAATTTGACAGCTTTTCTATTGTAACGTCATAATTGAATGACGGATGTGAAACGTTATATTTCGTTTACTTTGCCGCGAATTAACCCCCTTCTACCGTAAATAATGTATATTCAAGAGACTTTGTAAAACATTTCCGTTAAAAGCATGGTGACATAAACATATTTTTAATGTAACCAATAAATTATAACATAAACTATCTGTTTACAAAAATATATCAAATTCTCATGGATAAAAAGGTCATTTCTATGAAGCAAAAAATTGCCTTTCCATATTATCCCCATGCATTCTGTGTAAATGGCTAAAAATGAGCAACATTTGATCGCAATACTAGAAAAAGTAAGCATGGTCACCCATACATTTTAATACAAATTTCGGGTTACTAGGATAGGTTCTTTACTTGTGCCGACTTACAATAAAATGTCATGGATATGAATTTTAGTGTCTATCTACCTTAAGGTCTGTTCGAAACGTATTATTGCGTTATGTTTAAGTCTTCTTTGTCTCCGAGTTTTTATGTGAATTTCAATAATATTTTTTGTTATCTTTTGTTTTTCTATGTGTTTGCTTGTGCTTTAATTCCCTTCTTTAATTTTTGTTGTGTTTTTTGTGTTTTTGTTCCCTTTATATTATATCTGCACTGGACATTTATTGAACAAAGGGCTGTCTGCAGGGCTCGTACATTACATTAGTTTTGACACATAAATATAATATAAAAATGCAACTCTAAGTCTAGTGCAATATGAAACACGAACTTTTCGGTGAACAAGAAACACTTTTGTTCAATTTATATATTCATTAATACAATATACTTATGTAAGGTGTAAATCAACTGTAGATAACTTTTTAGAAAACCTGCCTATGCCAAGTAGAGCTTTTCCCATCACTTGGCGTCCGTCGTCCGTCGGTCATAAACGTTTCATTCAAAGACCTTTTCCTCTTAAACCACTAGACCAATGGGAACCAATCTTGGTCACAATGGTCTTTATATGGTCCCTTTCAAAAAGATATACGGCAGGTCCGTACCTAATCCAAGATGGCCGCCAGCTAGGAACGTAGATTTAACATTGAACCCTGAGGAAGAGACATTCAAAAATATTCTCAGAAAACGCCAGTCCACTTATAACCACTTATAGCCAAAGTTAAGCACAACGGTCCTTAGATTAAAAAAAGGTATCCGGCATGTCCGTAAGTCATCCAAAATGGCCGCCAGCGGAAAACATAATTTTAACATTAGACATTCAAAGATCCCAGAAACTATCAGTCCAATTATAACCAAACTTAGGCACAATTGTCCTTAGATGGTCCCTTCTAAAAAGGTATCAAGCAGGTGTGTGCCTCATCCAAGATGGCCGCCAGCGGGAACATAGTTTTAACATTGTACACTATGGAAAAGACATTAAAGATGGCCCCCTTCAAGACAGGTATCAGGCAGGTCGGTATCTCATCCAAAATGGCCGTCGGTTTCGGAACATAATTTTAACATTGGACCACATTGTTAAGACATTCAAATTTTTTCCTCTCAGAAGCTACTAGTCCGATTAGAGTCAAATAAGGTACAATGGTCGTTAGCTTATCTCTTCCAAAAAAGGAACTGTAAACCGGGAAATTTTCGCGCAGTCTTTATTTCGCGGTAAATTGACAGGATTTTAGTTCGCGCAGTTTTGAATTCGCGCTGCTAAATTGTTCACCATGGACTCCAATAGAAGACAAGTTTATTCGCGCCGTTTTATTTTCGCGATTCCATTCCAAACGCAAAAAGTACGAAAGTAAAACTGCCGCGAAAATTTCGCTGTTTACAGTATCCGGCAGGTCCGTAACTCATCCAAGATAGCCAGCAGCGGGAAACATAGTTTTAACATTGCACCCTATGGAAAATATATTCAAAGTTCTTTTCAGAAACTACTAGTCCAATTAAAACCAATTTTAGCCACAAACTAGTTCCAAAATAAAAGAGAAAAATTCCCATTATCCTTTTTATAATGGAAATACCTTGAAAATTGATATAAACACATTAAAGTGTCATTAAATGGTTTCAAATTTTAAAAGTATATAGCTGTTTTAGTAAATGAACTTTATCATAGAATGAAATTATTTTNGATATTGATATAGTTTGGTCAGAATAAATTTATTCTGATCATTTCAATTAACATTTAGAGAGTATTTTCTTTTGCAAATCAAGAGCATACAAAATTGCAACATTTAAAATAAATTTATTTTGAATGCAACACTCTCAAAACTCAATGTCGTTTTATAAAGACTTCAGAATGAATTTATTCTGAACTCTTCAATACTTTATATTTTCACCTTCAGGGCTTATCAGTCATCTTATTCCCTGTATAATAACGTTAAGGTTGAAAATAGATTTATTCTGATAAAATCAAACTGAAAATAAATTCATTTTGAAGATCGAATCAGCCTACATAACACTGTCATTACAATAACTGTATAAAAGACTTCATAATAAATTCATTCTGAGAGAATCACACTGAAAATAAATTTATTTTGAAGATCCAAACTGTCTTTACATAAACTGTATAAAGACTTCATAATAAATTTATTCTGACAGAATCACCCTGAAAATAAATTTATTTTGAAGATCCTATCAACCTACATAAAACTGTCTTTACAATAACTTTATAAAGACTTCATTATAAATTTATACTGACCAAATCACACTGAAAATAAAGTTATTTTGAAGATCAAATAAGCCTACATAAAACTGACTTTACAATAAGTTCATACAGACTTCATAATAAATTGATTTTGACATAATCACACTGAAAATAAATTTATTTTGAAGATGGAATGAGCCTACATAAAACTGACTTTAACTGACTTTACAATAAGTTCATACAGACTTCATTATAAATTTATCCTGACAGAATCACACTGAAAATAAATCTTTACATCCTTGACAATGTCTTTTGCTTTATTATCTAGCATATGTCATGTATGTGCAGTGTTCTCTGTTTTGATATCAGACTAATGCTGGTTGTCGGTGTCTTTTTCATCATTTTGATTCTGCATCCAATTGCCTTCTTTGCATTCCAGTGATTCATACTATGAGGTATGAGCAAAGCTCATTGTTGAAGGCTTCATGGTGACTTCAAGATGAAGAACAACAATAAAAGCGGTGTTCCTTTGCTTTTTACAATGTATTTGTAGAGACTTTGTTTCATGTGCACTTATTCCATATCCTTTTATTCACCATTTCTGTTTCTATTATTGTAACATTTTCTTGCTCAGGTGGCCTTCTTTTAGTGGTAATTCTCTAAAATAAAATAAATGAAATTAGGCAAATTTTGCAGTTGATGTGCAATAAAGGTAATACTTGAGGAAAGTGTAAGGAAAATATCAGATAAAATTTTGAGATATTGGCATGAAACATATCAAATTTATATTTATCCAGGATTTTGATCATATCTCTAGCCTTACATACATGAAATACTTCAATGTTTCAATGCATCAGTTTATTTCACAATCATCCTGGAAAATTGCAATCAGAAGCATTTCTTTTATTTATTATTTTTTAGTATAGTTAATTATTTACTTATACATGTTATGTGTATAGTTTTAGACTGATCTTATCATTATTCAATGAGGTGCTCAATGTTTAATTAAATATAATATTTGATATCTGTTATCTCTGATAGCCATCAATTTGTTCCACATGATTAGGCTTACTTCCCTAAATTTATGGTATGGTTTATTTGACTAATTCGCTAATGGTTGGATTATTTTGAAACACAGTTACAAGAATTTGATCGATTCTAATGTGTCAGTAATTCCTGTGTATTCTCCAAAGTGTGTGATACACTGTAGTTGATAATACTTTAGATTTTTCAATTTTTGTACCCCCTACACGTAGTGGCGATGTATTATTTGAGACCCCCATTTGTGTGTCCGTCCGTTCGTCTGTCTGTCCACCCAACAACCCCCACACCCTGAAGGTGTTCGACTGATAACTAGTGAATGAAATTACATATTACCTTTCAACTTAGTATGGAAGTTGTTTATCCAAAGCTCATGCAAAGTTTATTCCGGGTCAGAGGTCCAAGGCATTTTGCAATTTTGTAATTTTGGGCTTTCCTATTGATAAATGAATGAAACAACATAGTCTTCACACTTGTTTGAGTCTTCACACTTGTATGTAAATTGTTTACCAGAAAACTTTGGTGAAGTTCAATTATGGGTTCAGAGTCTAAGGGTTTCTGGAGTTATTTCCCTTGAAACTTTGATATTTTGTGAATCTTAGGGTTTGCACTGATAACTTGTGAACGAATTAAAATATTTTCTGCAAACTAGGTATGCAAGTTGTTTACTACAAAACTCGAACTTTGTTCGTCTTTGGATTCAGAGATCCAAAAGGCTGTAACAACGGCAGTAGAATACCGAAGGAACAAGGGAAGCGAAGACTACAAAAATCGAAATCCGAAGACATGGCAGAAACGACAACAGAGAAAAACAAAGACAAAACAAGGACGTGAGACAGCTACAAGCACGGAAATAAAAAGACGACATTAAAAACTAAGGCACTCATAGTGTGAACTCCCATGAAAACCGGGAGTGACATCAGGTCCTCCGGAAGGGCAAGCATGTCCTGCTCCACTAGCGGCACCCGTAACACTATCAATGAGTAAATCCAGGGTTGAGTCAAAACCGGTTATGTCAAATCCGTGAAGACGTGAAATCTAGCTGAAAATGTCCGTTTTTATATCTGTCAATGATATCATGGTGACGGCCATAAAATTTCTGAAGGGATGAAAGCAACAAAGGCTGAATAAATCCCTGACTAAGCAACTTTTGGGACAGTGCTTTTGCTCTATTCAAAAAATCGCTGTATAAACTACATGCGCGAGAGTAACGAATCAACTGTGAAATATACACTCCAAAGGCTTGAGAGGTAGGTATATTGCTGCTCAGAAAGGGAAAATTCACAATTGGGAGGTTAAAATCATCACGTTTGTCATATAGCTTAAATTTCAAACGTCCATCTTCATCAATGTATATAAACAGATCTAAGTACGAAACTGAAATAGGTGTGTCAGTAGTCTCTTTAATTTCAAGCTCATTGGGATAGATCTGGTGTAAATATTCCTTGAATTTTGGATTATGAAGAGAAGTAAGGGAGTTATGCCCTTGAAACTTCGAATTTTGGCGGGGTATCATGTAATGCACCATTACTATTTTTATTGTTTTGTCTTGCATCAATTTTATCATGATTTTATTAATTGTATTTACTTTATATTCTTGTTTTCAGCGAGATAAAATAAGAGATTTAATCGATATACATATAGAAATCATTTATTTTCCTGAAGAATTCTTATACCATTACCTTTTATAAAAAATGTTTGATATACTAAACGTATCCAGAAAATTTTCAATGTTTAAAAAATATCTTTTCCAGCCCTCTGAGTCACTGGACAATACTTTTCTTGTATTCTATTTAGATGAGTGAGTGCTTGAAATCAGCATTTTGTTGTTTGCTTATTTTACATGAAAAAAGGGAAAAAAGTACAAAATCTGAAAAACGATACAGCATTTTAATATAAATATAAATACGTAAAATTATGCCATTAGGGAATATTTCCTTGATCTTTTTTTCTTTAGAAATATAGAATATGCACATATATACTGTTATTTATTAAATCCTATATTGATTATACACACAGTAGAACTTGGATGGCTCAAATTGCAATACATGTATAACAAGTTACCAAAGTTACTGTTAATTAAGTTTCTGCAGATTTGGATTTCTACAATTGATGTCTCATCAAAGTACATTAAATATAAACAATTCTAAGTCAATAAACTGAAATGCCTGTAAAAGCTGATAGAGAATAAATACCATATCGGATCTAAATAATAGAACCCAAAATCTGGTAAGTGGTATTGGAACCCATTATCTGAAAAAATATGTGTACAGTCCAATTACGCGTATGATCCAGAATATATATATTGCAGAGATACAACATTATCCATTGCCTCTTAAGGATGCCCGCCGTTTTGGTATTTCTGTCAGATTTTAAGATATCTTTGGTTTTATCCATTCAAAAGGATTATGTTTTGTCCACAAACTCCCGCATTTTGTTTGATAATTTAATTTCATACATCTTTAGGAACATTCTGACAAAATTTCATTAAATCCTATCTTTTTTGTCACATCCATTCATGGATAGACATTACTTATGTTAAACCTATGAAAAATAAAGAGTTCAGTTTCCTGCCAACATGTTAATCTCTTATATCTCAAAAAGGACATCACCAACCTATCTTTTTTTCCCTTAATTTACTTCTTTTACAGTTTCTAACAAAAACATCATTTTTTTCACTTAAATTACTTCTTTTTCAGTTTCTAACAAAAACATCATTTTTTTCACTTAAATTACTTCTTTTTCAGTTTCTAACAAAAACATCACTTTTTTCACTTAAATTACTTCTTTTTCAGTTTCTAACAAAAACATCATTTTTTTCACTTAAATTACTTTTTTTTCAGTTTTTAACAAAAACATAACATTAATTTGAAATCCTATTTATTTTAAAATTGACCAGCGAACTACCTTAAGTAATAATTTAATGACATCAAAACAATATCTGCATAATATAATTATCAATTAATATAACATAACAGGGGAATGACACTTGCAATATTTAAACTACAGGACATAATAATTCACTACCACATTATATAGGTACGCGTGGTGTTCCATAGATTTCGGTTTCAAATCATTTTTAAAATTTTGGTTTTTATAAATGGTATTGTTTCCTTATTTGATGGTGAATAAAAGGATATGGAGTAAATGCACACGAGACAAAATCTCAAATACATGGTAAAAAACAAGCAAAGGAACAACGCTTTTATTGTTGTTCTTCATCTTGAAGTCACCATGAGGCCTTCAACAATGAGCTTTGCTCATACCTCATAGTAAGTTCAAGACGGCCCCTTGCACCGAACATTGAACATTGAACATGTTCTTGAGCAAAACATGAAGATTTAGCAATATTTTGATTATTTTTTCACTTTAAATAATGAACTGTGGATTGTGGATACCGGATAAACAAATAAATAAAAATAANTTAAAATTTTGGTTTTTATAAATGGTATTGTTTCCTTATTTGATGGTGAATAAAAGGATATGGAGTAAATGCACACGAGACAAAGTCTCTACAAATACATGGTAAAAAACAAGCAAAGGAACAACGCTTTTATTGTTGTTCTTCATCTTGAAGTCACCATGAGGCCTTCAACAATGAGCTTTGCTCATACCTCATAGTAAGTTCAAGACGGCCCCTAGCACCGAACATTGAACATGTTCTTGAGAAAAACATGAAGATTTAGCAATATTTTGATTATTTTTTCACTTTAAATAATGAACTTTGGATTGTGGATACCAGATAAACAAATAAATAAAAATAAGATAGTATTTTTGATTCAATGTGCCTGAAATTAACAGTTAGGTAAAAAGTACTTACACCAATCTCTTATATTGGTTTTCCCAACAAATCAAGCATCTTCTTCTTTTGAAACAATTCTGTTTAAATTACAAATCAGATAAGAGGTCACATAATAAATAAACGGAATCTTCTGTAGTTGTGAAGTGATATGTAAACTCTCAGCATGAGGCTTTTGTGTTATGTCAATGAAATATACAACATAAAACAAAGCAAAAACACCCAAAGTTCCTATTTTGCTAGATCTAAACAGATACACACAATGTGGTTTATTAATACACTTTCAGTTTGAACAATGTGAATAGCACGAGTATAAATACTGATTATATTTAAACTCTATCCGAGTCTTTCTCAAAACAACATAGAATATAATAAAACAATAAACTATTAACAAAAAACTACACTACAAAACTTAATTTAATCAGTAAACTACAATTAAAGTGATGTAAAAAAAATTGTTGTTGTCTGTTCATAATTTTTTATAGCAAAAATTTCTATTTTTGAACTAAGGCATTTATTGATCTATAATCCTGGTGTTAAGACTGGGTTTTAAACGATCAATCCAGTAGCTTTCTTTGGATCTTCTCTGGTTTACATTCCACGATCTATTTTGATCTATTGATGGCAATGGGTACAAGAGTAGCACCATCATACGCCAATATTTTCATGGGGTAAACAGTATTTATACTCGTGCTATTCACATTGTTCAAACTGAAAGTATATATATATATATATATATATATATATATATATATATGTGTGTGTGTGTGTGTGTGTGTGTGTCAAATGGTAAATAGCATATATACCAGCTTATTAATTGGCCACTAATTAAAAAATCAGTATGATAAATTGAATTCATTCTTTCAACTGTAATCTACATACATGTTTATGGATTGATATTGTCTATATAGTATATAGATCATTTAAAAAATAGGTTATATATCAAATTGTCTTTTCATTGTTCTTTTCCTTTGTCCCTCCTGCGGGTTGAATTCTTTCACTCCAGTATAAGTACCACCTTCTACATCGACATACTCCCATGTAGGTTAAGCCTTTTTAGGGGTATATGGCTTGCTGTTGTTTCCTTTCTTGTAGTTTCATTTGGTTTATTCTTTGTAAGGGTGCTGACTGAAATTATAGAAAACAATTTAATAATTGTGGCTTTGTATATATATATTATTACATGTATTAGTTGCAGTTTGTTAGTAGCCATATAGATAGATTTGCTCTCGCTTACAGACACCTTGTCCTATTATGTGACTATCACACTGTGTAACAAATATATATCTCATAACAACCTTAACACAGAGGGTAAAAAAGGAGGGTAATGACCGTTTACGAATTTCATCGCATGCCCCGTTTCGACTCTCAGAGCAGTCACACAGACTAAGTTGATGAAGCATGAAATCCAGGTCACAGTCTAAATCTTGTTGGATCCCCCCAATTGAAATACATCGGCATACAAAATCAGATCCTATTCCTTATAGTACTTGAATTAAAACTTTAACCAAAGTCAGTGGACCATGAAATATGGGTCACAGTGACTTAATTCTTCAAGGATGCTTGCCTCCTCTGTCAGATACATCCGCATGCAAGATTAAATGATCCTATCTCTTATAGTACCTGATGTATACGCTCGGATGTAAACGTTAAGTCAATGAAGCACTAAAATTAGCTCAAACTGACCAAATTTAGGTGAGATGCTCAAAGACTCCCAAAAATACATCACACACCAAGTTACATGATCCTGGACTGCATGGTTACAGATATTCCAACTCGGACGTTAAATTTAAAGTCATTGTTCACTGGAGCACGAAATGTAGGTTGAAATGTCTTACTTTAAGTGGGATGCTGTCAGTGTCCCAAAGTTCTATCTGCAGAGGCGTACGGGTAAAGATCAGAGATGCAGCTAAGAGAGGCGAACTACAAATGATCATATTTATAATGCTCCTGTTGCATTCATATGTAAATGAAGGATAAGTAATAAATGGTTCATCCTGTTCTTCTGCATATTGTACACATTCTTTGAATTCTTATTTTACTTGTAATGTTGAAATGGCAATTTAATTTCCCAAAATGTTGCTGTTTTTTTTCAAAAAAGAGGTGACATCATCTTGGCGTTTGAAGCCAGACATTTTTCACTTCCATATATGCTTTAGTTCTCAATCAAACTTATCAAAGAGTAATTTTAAAGGTAGGCAGTTTTATTGTTTGTAAACCAAAAACAACAGAATCTCACAAATACTCATCTTGTAAATAAAATTAAAATTACGAAGAAATATTGGACTATCACTGATCATAACCAGTGTTTTCTCTAGAGTGCGTTGCGTGTGTTTTTGACGCATAAAGATAAATAAAACCGCAATCAAATTTGTACCATGTCTTGTCCTGTCTATGCAGTGATCCCTAAATTATGAAAAATTATCAGTTTTAACCCCCGAAATTTAAAGCTACAGAAAACACTATACCTTATGTCATTAAAAATTAATTGTTGGTTTCCCCGATAGAAATTTATTATTTTTTGTTGAATAAGAAAAAGGAAATAACCAAGATCAACAATGTAATGGATATTCCATTAAAATGGATCTGGAAGGGTAGGAAGGGAAGTTTAATGATCTGTCCTGGGTCATTCTTAGTTTGCGCCTGTAAGATATATATAGATCTAAAAAAATAATTTTGTAGTGGGGGCACCTTGAAAGTCCCTTTCTACCCTCCCACATGCATTTTACTGAAAAAGCCTAATGTAACAAACATGTATGCAGCTACTTTTATATGCAACATCCAAAACGACTGCTAGCCTACCTCGCTATAGCTAGCTACGTATGTATATCCATATAAAAAGTAATGGGTTGGAGACAGGCATTTTTTTTTTCTTGTTTAGAACAGTTTTAAAATTTGTTTTCCCTTCTCTGATGTTTTAGATATACTAGCACGTATGTTCTAATAAGATTGAAAAACTTCTTACATTTTTGTCTTACCACTCTTTACTTTTTTTACAGCACTACTCTTTTTTGACACTTGTCCTTCTTGCAATTGGCTCTCCTGAATATCCTTTGCTCCAGTCACTGTAGTTATATGAATGGAACTGGTACGTTTTCTCATTTTTCAAGAGCCTGTCTTTTCTCCATAAGAATTTGGTTTTCTCCTGTAAAAGTTACATGAAAACTGCATCATTTCAATCTACTTGAATTAATGTTAATTTGGAATTTTAGGTGATGATTTACGGGGGTGGACCTGGGATATGGGGAGATAACTCTTTTTTTTATTTTATGTGATCGGTATTAATAACAGATTGGTGGTTCACTGTTACTTCATCACTAGAAAAACAATTTGGTCATAAAAATAACTATATTATATCTTTTATAATAGATTGGACACATTGTAGGAAATCAAATTTTGGAACTGGCACCTTAAAATTTTGAAATACATGAAAACAATATTTTTGAAAAGGGAGGTAATTCTATTAAAGGAAGGTAATTAAAACAATAAAATCCTTTCTTTTTACAGATATTTATACATTCTTTCCACAAGTGAGGACCCTAATAGATGTACATTGAAATTGAACATGCTCACTAGACCGTGAAATTTTGAGGTCAAGGACAAACGTCACCTGCGAGACTGGCATGTACTACCGTAGACCAAACTACATACCAAATATTATCAATCTACCACTTTTAGGTATTGAGAAGAGGACTTAAGCAGAGAAACTTAACGTGGCCACTTAACCGTGAAATTGAGGTCAAGGACAAAAGTCACCTGCCAGACTGACATGAACTACCCAAGACCAATCTACATACCAAATATTATCAATTTACCACTTCTAGTTATTGAGAAATGGCCTTAAGCAGATAAACTTAACATGCCCACTAGACCGTGAAATTGAGGTCAAGGACAAAAGTCACCTGCCAGACTGACATGTACTACCCAAGACCAAACTACATACCAAACATTATCAACCTACCACTTCTAGTTATTGAGAAATGGCCTTAAGCAGCTAAACTTAACATGGCTTGAAATTGAGGTCAAGCTGCCAGACTGACATGTACTACCCAAGACCAACTTACATACCAAATATTATCAACCTACCATTTCTAGTTGTTGAGAAATGGACTTAAGCAGAGAAACTTAATGTGGTCACTGGATCGTGCAATTGAGGTCAAGGTCACATGAAGTTATGTCCGTCAGGTAGCACTTGAATAGTACTACCACTTGACCAAATAGGATGTTCCTACATCAAAGGGTTTTCAAAATATCCTGTGTTTAGTAAAAGTTAATGCCGCCGCCGTCGTCAAACTTTGCATGCCTACATGTATGTCTCGCTTTCAGCGACTTTCGTCGCGGGCGAGACAAAAATTGGAAGAAATTGATACTGTAGATTTCTATTAAATTTTGTCACATATTTTATATACAAATCATCTATATTTTCCCACTTTTTAGTGAAAATTAAACGACACACTTTTTCGCAAGTAGTCCGGATGTGCACTCAATGCCAGCCAAATTCGACCAAAATTTTTAAAATCCACATAACTACACATCTACGGATTTAGGTTCAAAATGAGAACATTGCTATGATAATTCATATTTAATTCAAAATATAGTTTTTTTACAGAAATGTACATTTATGACACCCTTGTACCTAATTCGTTTGAAATTAGAGCTAATCAAAT
Organism: Modiolus philippinarum; assembly: GCA_002080025.1. NCBI lineage: Eukaryota > Metazoa > Mollusca > Bivalvia > Mytilida > Modiolidae > Modiolus > Modiolus philippinarum. The sequence continues at coordinate 106,083 of MJUU01029880.1, forward strand.
AACTAAATACCGAAGTTACTGTAAATTTTGATTCTGCATATGCGCATTTCGACAACTTATGTCTCTTCAGTGCAAATAAAATCTAAACGTTTGGAAGACCATCAAGTCAAAAATGTTTAAAAAACTGATAGAGAACCAGTTAACGCGATAATCTGCGTTTTTCACGAAATAAAAACGGAATTCATACGAATTTTCTTCATCTCTGCGTTTTCGGCAAGCAAAAAAAATACCCTGCCCGCCGAGGGAAATGTTTTTTGTGCCCATACGTGTTCTCATCATGTACAGATTTTTTCATATCCTCTCCTTTAATAAAATTCCGAAAACTGTTTCTGATTGGATAAATCCCACTTCCGGTCCTATAAAATCAGTCAGCATGACATCAAAGTCGACCCAAAGGTCGTTGTTCACCTTTCTTAAAACTGGAAATAGTGGTTCTAAAAATAACAACAACCGCGAACATACTGCCGAATGTGAGGGACAATCTCAAAACACTACAACGGAACCTCCATCTGCTAAAAAAATCGAAGAAAAATCCTGAATTTGGTGAAAAATGGACGAGCGAATTTCTATGGTTGCGCACCAAAAGTTCGGATGACTGTACTGTCTGTGAGAGAGACAAAGCTGACAATGCATAAACACGTGGTTGCGAAACATACCAACATAATTCACTAGCTAGGGATAAAAATCTTTCCGATCATGTTAGGGCACTTGGATCAATTCTCAGAGAGTATGAAAAAAAATAAACAAAAACATTTAGTTACATAAAGGAAGACAATAAAGCTGTTATAAGGAACGTGTATGGCATGGCAAAGGAGGAAATTCCCATTCTTAATGTATTTACAATGTGAAAATGGTGTACCCCACCTCCAAGATGGAAGTTTTTACAAACACCATGACAGTATTTTAGGATTGCAAAAATCAGTTGCTCAGACTCTTACCGACGGAATTGTGTCAGACATTAACAATAGTTCCTACTATGGAATAATTATTGATGAAACTGTCAATATAACTGTAGATAAGAAGCTTATCATTTACCTCTGCATTCTTAAAAATGAAAAGCCTAAATCTAAATATTACAATAAATGCAGGTAATGCTGAAACTAGCACAAATCCTGTTTTGCAAGTTCTGAGGACTAAGGGGATAGAATTTTGTAAATGTGTTGGTCTAGGGTCTGACGGTGCTGCCGTCATGACTGGGCGCCTGAATGGAGTTGGCGTCAAGTTAAAAGCACTTAACCCATTAATGGTTCATGCACATTGTTGTGTTCACCGTGCCGCATTAGCTGTCAACGATGCAAGTAAGCATAGTGAAAAATATTGTGACTATAAACGCACACTCAACAATGTTTTTCAATATTTTAACAACTCAGCCGCTCGATACGAACGATTACGTGAATTTGACCGAGTTTTAAATAATGAAGACCTAGTTAGTTTGAAAAAGCCATGCTCCGTAAGATGGATGTCACTTCAGAAGGCTGTCAAAGGTTCATTCGCCAACTGGTCTGCACTTTGCTTAGAACTAGAAGAAGACGCAACTCGCAGTAATGCTGTCGCGAAAGGACTTTGTAAATCTTTGAAGTCGTAAAGTTTTTACAATGGATTTACTCCCTATTTTAGACAGACTATCATTAACATTTCAAAAAGACAACGTCGTATTTTCTTAAAACCAATGATCGAATCTACATCTGTTGAACTACACAGTTTGATTGATCAGTTTGGCACTAATCAGACGGAGTTTAATGATGAAATAAACCGAAATTCAACTCACATGGGACAAACTAAAAAAAACATAAACAAGGACGCACATATGGCTTTCTCATCAATTCACTGGATGCACGGTTTCCACATGATGAGCTAGATTTTCTCTCTAGTTTAGACAAAGTTTTAAATCGGGCAACATTTTCTGCTGACAATACCATTAGGTGTTGATCAAATACAAATTGTAAGCGAACGATTTTCTCTCATAATTGACACAAACGAACTGAAAAACGAATTTAGTCGGGTTAAAACCGTGATAAGAGCCATTGGTGCTAAATCATTGTTCGACGCATGTAAGCTTCTGTTGACTGATTATATACTTTTGTTTCCCCAATTTTGCAAACTTGCTGCCATTGCCTTGGTGATTCCTGTCACCTGTGTACCAGCGGAACGACTTGGTTTGGAGATCCTTATGTTAATTTCTATGGAAGGGCCTGGCGATGATAGGGAATAAGACTATCAAAGAGCGAGGGAAATTTCCAATGAAAAGAATGGGAGAATTTGACTCTTCTGACTTGACCAATGTTGTCTAAGTTATTTAGTTTCGAGTTAAGTAAATTTATCATGTTGATTTGCAATATCAGTCTGTTGAATGCCTTATATCAGTCTGTTGAAAGTTATTTTGATAAACCCCCTGAAATTTTGTCCAATCAGAACACCGACTCAAATGTATGACCTTCAACTTCGCATTCCAGGTTAAAAATAAAACGAATACACAAAAGACAATAGACATTGAGAGTTACAGTCGTACACAACAAAAATGGTTTAAATTGTCCCAAGGTCTAGGAAATTGTTCCTTGCAGTCATGATAGATTAACAAATGGGCGTTAAAGTTGTCTCATCATGGAAATGTTGTTCTATGGGCTATTTTTCTTTTTTTTCCCGTGGAACGCAAACTTTGGAATGGTGCACGCAAAATTTTCAAACCTTCCCGTTTTTTTTTTTTCACGCATAAAAAATAAAGCTACCGCGACCACTGGAGAACAAATGACCAATTATGATCTAAAAAGAAAGCCAAAATCAGCTAAGTACAGAGCTTTGCATGAGGGAGATAATGCAATGCAAATGGCCCTTTGCTTGGCCAAAAACGAACATGATAATTACACAAGTTTGGGGTACACTACACAGAAAACTAAAGGATAAATTTTTTTGAAATTTTCTGAAAAAGTACATAATCATTAAACTCTAAGACTTTAAAAATAAAGAAAATTAAACGAGTGGAAAATTTTGGCCCTACCCAGGTCTACCAGACATATCGAAAACTGCCTGACCGAAGGACAAATCAGGCAAAACTTCAGTCGGTCTGGCAAAATTTTCAGTAAGAAGGACCGAATGTCACGTAAAAAATTGGCATCTTCTATATGTTCTGAAACAGTAGGTCCTGCAAATTTATTTTCGGTCTGGTAGCTTTTTCTTATGTGCCTGATTTTGTGAGAGACGAGGCAGGCAGTTGCTTTTTGTGGTTTCTGAAATGTGACGTTCTGACGATACAAAAGAGATGTACCATAATTGTTAAGCTTACTTCTCTCGCCTTGCCCCTCAAGGCTGGCTGAACCGCAAAGTGTGTGGTATCTACAACCCCCCGTTGCTATGCTTTGCATTTAATCAAACTCGGACTTTCTCACTGGATAAAACTTTAGATAAAGGGTTTTAGTGACCTTCGATCAACTCCTAAATCGGGACTTATGGCAGATATCTTTTCCGGAATTGGCGATTTGCAAAAAAACAATTTCCCCCAAATTTTTTTTCACCCGGCGGCTTTTTTCAGAGCCAGTTATGACAGTACTAGTATGCTTGGAGCATTACTTCATATTACTGGCCATATTTAGAGAAGAAAAAGCAATCAATAATGTTTTTCTGTCCTCATGAATCATGGTCAATTACCAATGTACCAAGTTTGAATATAATAATTTCGTTCAAAATGTAATTGGTTAGAAACCCTTACATTGCACATGTTGTATACATGTACAATGTACATGCAAATAAGGAAAATTTCAAAACATAGTAAAATTCTAACTTAAGGTAATAAAACATGTTTGGACTTTTAGAACTTCATCAGGACTTAAAAAAATAAATTGGCAAATTGATTCTATAGTAATTGTTCTTGCTTCTTAAGTTCACATCACATACACAATTAATGTTGTAGGTAAATGACATAAAAGCATGTTTCTGATTTCAGTTACTAACAATGAGTCTGTATACATGTACCAGAAGTTAAACTTACTGAGCAGTACTTCTGTGCAGGAGTGGCTTTTGGGGATCCCTCATTCTTCACATTAGTTCTTATTGACAGCATTGATGCTGCAGAAAAGTTTGCTCCTGTAAAAAAAAATAAGTCTACTATTATGAATTATATGCTGCAAACAAAAAAAACAAAAAAAAAACAAAAAAACAAAAAAACAAAAAAAAACACACATTTATGTACGTTAAGCAGAGAGTAACAAATCCTAAAATACTGCTGTCGGCTACATGTCTCAGAGCCGACAGAAATTGAAAATCTGTTGGACCAGACAAGATTCTGTCGACCCCAAAAACCTGAGCAAGATTGCTATTCGTTGACATTTACCCTATTTCCTTACCTTTTCATACGTACACAAGTAGCCACGTGTCCCCTGCCGCCGCAGAAACAAGGTGTGTCAGTCATGTAATCGAGTAAATGGAATAGCACTACAATCAATTGATTTACTATTGAAACCGATCATCGGAACACCACTAGCATGTACTAAGGCACCTCAAAATGTTCTGCGACATGGCTACCAACCGGAAACAACCGGGTACAAAAAAATTACCTTCATATTTATTTGCTTTGGTCCTAATATCTTTCGAAGCCTGTTGTCTGTTGAGAATTAGCTTTCTTTTCAAAGACAGCTTATCATATGTCACATTAACAAAATGACGTCATTTGGGTACATTGTAACTCTACGTCACTTGACTGTAAGAGGTTACAATATACATTAAGGATTTCTTTCAGAGTAGTTTAGAATGTACTGTTTTGTTTGTGTTCATCTATTTATAGCGGGCAGGCTAATTTTGTTTTGGTGGGTAGTTTTTGTTATATATTCTCTCTTGATCTGTGCAAAGCCTTGTGGAGCGTATCAGGTCACACCGGCTTATATTACATCACAGACACAAAGACAGAAAAACTCGAAAATACCCTACTTACTTGAAATGGTAGGGGTGTGGATGTGGTCATTTACGCCATTCAAGGTGTCATCTTTCGTACCCTCAGATTTCGTACCGTCCATCTGGCTGGCAGCCTCATCGTCAAGATCCAGATCTACATCTTGCACTTGGACGTCATTTGCATTACATTTTGTATCAACTATTTTTGCCCCTCAATTAGAGCAAAACTTTTGTCCCTTTTCCAAACTGTTTTTGCACTGTTTGCAAGTATGCAACTGTTCAACCTTCTTCCCGCATATTGGGCAGAATTTAAAACTCTCCACAAGAACATTTGCTATTCGCTCATGGTACGTGTTTTCGTATTTCTCTCTATGAAGCTTGCCGTTTGCGTGCCAGTTCCAGGTTCAGTTTCAAATTGGCGCCGACCAGAAGCAGTATATGGACAGACTATAACTAACTACCAGAAGAGCATACGATAAACATCTAGGCAATGGTTCAGAAAGAACAACGTCATAAATTCTATTTATACCAAGTAAGTAAAGCAAGATACAGTATATATAATTATGCACAAATGGTGCATATATTATGTTAAGAAATTGACAAGATCGATTGTATTAAAACTAAAAACTTGCTTCATGCGGTCGTTTCGATATATATTTTACAAATGGTAATTATTACTTATCTCTCATTGAACCATGTCTGCAATGCGCTTTTTATAAGGAGAAAAAAGTATTGACAACCACACAGAAGCACTAGCTAGAACCAAATGACAAACATGGAAAGAGAAAGAAAGTCTTTTGCCCCTGTAGCAATAATCGTTGCAAAGGATAATTCCAAAGAGTCATTAGGCCTACAATAATTAATCATTTGAAAAAGCAGGGCAACTCTGTGGTGAGTTAGAGTTAAATGAAGCGATATATCGGGGCGGATTTGAGTTTCATATTTAATTTAGTTTTGGTAGGGATGTAGTTTTATTTTAATTATTCCAGGTGCATCACACCCTGTTCCACTTTCTATTCTCATCTAAAGGGTGCTTAGGGTGCAATGACTCTGGTTAAGTTTTGTGTTAAAGTCCATTTCTCAACAACTACACATTATAGGACAATGATGTTTCATCAAATCAATTGCCTTGACCAGTACAACCCAAATCATTGACAATTATGTGGCTTTGACCTACATTTTCCGCTTCAGTGACTTTGGCTAAGTGTTGCGTTTAAGACCTTTTCTCATCAACTACACAATACGGGACAATGGTGTTTCATCATATTAATTGCCTTGATGAGTAGTACCCAAAACATTGACAATTAGGTGGTTTTGACATACATTTTTCGCTTCAGTGACTTTGGTTAAGTTTTGCGTTTAAGTTATTTTCTCAACAACTACACCTTATAGGACAATGATGTTTCATCAAATTAATTGCCTTGATGAGTACTACCCAAATCATTGACAATTAAGTGGTTTTGACCTACATTTTATGCTTCAGTGACTTGAGTTAAGCTTATGTATTGTAGCATCATTATACTTCACTTTAAGATTCATCTAAAAGAGATCTGCACATTTCGCCAACAATTGTTTGTCCATGACCTACATTCTGTGGTTGAATGATTTTGGTTACATTTTACATTTCATCACCATTCTGAAACAAGGAACTAAATTTATGAATGATTGACTTGGGTAAATATCTGCGATAAATTTATAGGCGGGGCATCCGTGTCTTATAGACACATTCTCTAGTTTAGGATAAAACTGACTGACATGCAGGTTGATTAGATGGTTTTTATGACATTCCCAGAAGTATTTCAGTTATTTCTTGCAAGTAAGAGGTAAACGTTACTGCATACAAGTTGAGTGCTTCTTTTTTGTAATCTTTAAAGCGGGTTGTGAAATCATTCTGTAGTGTTTATAGTCATCAGTGATCGTACAGGTAGAACCGCCTAAACAACCTTGGCCACGTGCACTCAGGATGGCAATAATTTAAAGGGCTACAGGTTACAGCGAGAGAAATATACCATTGAATCCCTTCAAAGAAAAAAAGCATCACGTGAAAAGCATTCAATTTTATTTAAAAGGTAAACTGCTATACAAAATTTGTATACATTTTGTAAAGTTAATTTGTTTCTAAAACTGTGTAGATACATAGTATATGCAGAACATTTTGAAATGGTCTTTTATTAATGTTTCATGTGTTTTCAGCCTTTTGCAATGTAACAATATCAGGGCTGCATGTATTCCATTAAAATGGATGTGGAAAGGTAGGAAAGGAAGTTTAATGATCGGTCCTGGGTCATTCTTAGTATGCGCCTGTTAGATTTATGTCAAATATCAAAAAAAATGTTTGTTGGTAGTGGGGGCACTTTGAAAGTCCCTTCCTACCCTCCCACGTGCATTTTAATGGAATAGCCCTAAACAAATGTCATTTTGTATAATTAAGTCATCAATTTTACATGTAAATTTTCTAATAGTAAAAGAATGATTTAAAGTTAATAATCTTTTGCAGCTGTATGACATGTATGACTTCAGCCAGATACTTGCTGCACTGGGACTCATTTCCAACAAATATTTAGTTCGACAAGACGATGAAGAAAGTTACGCTAGGCGAGACAAAACAATTGAATTATCAAGTGCAATGTTAAATGCCATATTTGAAATATTAATGGAACCAGATCTGAAATTATTAGCTCTCTGAAATCTCTACAGAGCAGAATTAAGGCAGCACAAAACAAGTGATGAATTCAGTGTATGGAATCCTACAAATAAAGAGATAAGTTTAGATGAACGAGAACTCATACAGCCGTTAAATAAAATTTGATTGGTCTGTAATAAGACGTCAATAAATAACCCCATAACAGTATGTATTACTACACTGTCAACCAGTAGAATTGCTACAGAACGTGGAGATTCATCTTGAGTGCAATTACCAGAATTTAGAAAACTGTGAAAATTGTAGATTTGGCAGAATTGTAAAAAAAATTTAAACATGGACACTTGAGCAGACAAACACATTTTGTTCTGTTAAATTGTCGGATGATGCAAGTTTTGACTTCCAGAACAAGGTTATGGAAATGTGGTAGTTTAAAAGTTGTTTGTAGAAAAACATTTATAATAGACAGCCTTACTGGTCCTTTAGCTTATGCTAGGGATGTTGATGAAATTTTCATTTATGTTAAAATTACATACATCACGTAGTTAACTATTATCAGTTTTTGTACATATTGATATCGTAAAATATCTGCTGTGAGCAAAAATATCATATAAACTTCATATTTTGTGGGGCAGCTGATATTTTACAATACCTGTATGCAGAAAATCTGATAATTGATTTATCATGCTTCAATAGTGTTTTTCATAATGCCAAACAATGCTTCTGTTATGGCTCTCTGGAAACATCCTCTTTATATATATTCGGGCCTACGTCTGGTCAGACATTGTGATATCAGTTATACATTTGGGTGTTGGGTCAAGTCATATCATTGTCAGGTCAAATTTTTCTATGTCACCAAGCCGTGATACAGGAATCTATGAAGAGGATTGCAAGCTGATATAAAGATTTTGAAGCATGATAAATGTTTGTAACAATTTTTTGCAAAAAATTACATCTTGCATGTCTTGTCAAATCGTTCCTAGAAGTAATCAAAATTTTTGATTTGGTTAAAAACCTGTTTACTACCACAGGAAACATGTTTTGAATGGGAATTTCCCCATTGTAAAAAAGTTATCATTTGAAAGGTGAAAATTTTGAAAATGGGAAATATTGAGTATAGATTGTTTTTAAACAGTTAATTACTCTTGGATAAAAAGTTTCACACAGAAAAATATAATGTTCTATATCACATGGGTCTTGTAGAGCCAATTGTAATGAAATTTGATTCAAAAGTTATCTCCCTTTTCAACGGAAAATCCCATAGACAAGTTTATTTTGGCCCATGATGCTAAAATAATGAACAATACATTATTTGTTATAAAATTCAGTTACGACTTTGCAAGATCTACAATTTTTCACAATTTTTATGACACTTGAACGTAAGGGGTCAAAATAATCAACAAAAAGCCATTCTATGAATCACGGTTTAAAGACAGTAGATGGGTCTGTATTGGTATATGTACATGTGCAAATGATCATGAATATTTAGTAAATGCAATATTTTTTATTAAATATTTCATTTGTATGTTATCTCCTTTTAATTTTATGATTATTGCTACTTTATACAGCTATATATAGCATCAGCATCAGTTATCATGAGGTTTGACATTAAAAAAAATATCTTATTTCACGGGAATGAAGTTTTTAGAACTCACGGGCAAGATAACAGAGCATATTTATCGAAGTCTTTTTCACGGCATTTTCATGAGATGAAATAGGTTGTTGAAATTTTCACGAAGTTTTCAAGAGTTCCATTATACTTCAGATAATTTCACGGAGATGTAAATTATAAAACTAAAAAAAAATTCACGGGTTAAAGTCATGGCATTTTCACAATGACGTGGTATTTCATAGTTTTTTCATAGGTTTTTTACTGGTTAATATTGCAGTAGTGTATCTGATTTGTAATTCAAACTGTGTGTAGACAATAGTATTGTTTTAAAAGAAGATGCCTGGTTTGTGGGGAAACTGCATTTTATTACAAGCACAAATCAATATAAGAAGATTACGTAAGTAACTTTCTATGTTTTCTACATCTCAATAGAACTTATCAAAATACTATTTCTAAGGTTATACATGTGTTCATCAGAATATTTTTATATGTTGTACGGTATCCATAATCTTCAATTTTTGCTCAAGCTATGTCTATCCATGAATAGATGTGAAAAATAAGTAGGATTTCAATGGAATTTTGTCATAATGTTTCGAAATGATGTATGAATTTAAATTATCAAACAAAATATGGGGATTTGTGTTAAAATGATAATGCTTTGGAATGGGGTATTTATTCTCTTAATAATAAAATTATTTTGATTAAATGTACTTTTATGAGACATAAATTGTCAAAATCCACATCTGCATAAACTAAATTAACAGTAACGTTATTAATTTGCTATTTCATCAATAGAGAATTAAATTAATTCACGTACAGTATATATGTGCATTTCTATATTTATAAAGAAAAAAAAATCAAGGAAATATTCCCTAATGGAATAATTTTACATATGTATATTAAATCTTAGATTTTGTACTTTATTCCGTTTTTGTAAAGCAAGCAAACAAAAAAAATGCTGATTTCCAAGCACTGACTAACGGTATCTAAATAAAATACAAGAAAAAGTATTGTACAGTGTCTCAGAGGGCTGGAGTGGTTATACTTTAAAGCACTAAACATTTTCTGGATATGTAAAGTATTTTAAATTATCCGATCTCAAATTCTAACTCTTTTATATAATAGGTGAGGGTATAAGATATATCTAAAAAAAAATTGTTTCTATAATGAATTTCTTGGCCAGAAAGACGGACAGACACATGGCTGAGGGTATCAAATAATTTTGTTGAATACTAAGAAGTATCTCCCTCACGTAAAGCTCTGTCCTAAGCTTATTTTGGCTTTACATTTATATCATTTGGCAGAAAATTAATTCACAGTAACTTCGGTATTTAGTTATTTGTTACCACTGTGTCGATGCCTCTGCTGGTGGACTGTTAGTCCCCGAGGGTATTCACCAGCCCAGTAGTCAGTACTTCTGTGCTGACCCGAAAGCCGATATTATTTCAAACCTTGCAATATCTAAATTTTTGTAAACTTTGTTGAATACTAAGGAGTATCTCCCTCACGCAAAGCTCTGTCCTTAGCTTATTTTTGCTTTACATTTAGATCATTTTGGGTATTTGTTCTCTATCAGTTTTTTAACATATCTGATTTTACGTCCTTCCAAACGTTTAGATTTTATCTGCACTGGAGAGACATAAATGTAAGTTGTCGAAATGCGCATATGCAGAAAATAAATTCACAGTAACTTCGGTATTTAGTTATTATACCTAGCCACTCCTGTACCGGGGTATAAAAATTGATAAATCTAAAGTATAAGCCACTACAGTATATCACACACTTCAGAGAATACCCAGGAAATACTAACACATTATTAGAGTTGATCAAATTCTTGTAACTGTGTTTCAAAATAATCGAACCATTAGTGAATTAGTCAAATGAACCATACCATTAATTTGGGGAAGTAAGCCTAATCATGTGGAACAAATTGATGGCTATCAAGGAAATTACAGAGATAACAGAAGATAACTGTTATATTTAATTAAAAATTTAGCACCTCATTGTATTATGATAAAATCAGTCTAAAACTATACATATAACATTTATAAGTAAATAATTAAATTTAAAAAAAAATAATAAATAAAAAAAAATGCAATTGCCTCAGATGAGAGTTTTCCAGAATGATTGTGAAAAAAAATTGAAGTATTTCTTGTATGTAAGGCTAGAGATATATTATCCAAACCTAAACAGGTGGGTACTGGATAAATATATATTTGATATGTCTCATGCCAATATCTCAAAATTTTGTCTGACTTTCCTTAAACTCTCCTCAAGTATTACCTTTATTGCACATCAACTGCAAAATTTGCCAAATTTCATTTATTTTATTTTAGAGAATTACCACTTCAAAGACATGAAGAAGGCCTTCTGAGTAAGAAAATGTTAAAACAATAGAAACAGAAAGTATGAATCACTGGAATTGTATGCAGAATCAAAATGATGAAAAAGACGCCGACAATCAGCATGAGTCTGATATTACAACAGAGAACACTGCACATACGCTAGATAATACTGCAAAAGACATTGTCATGGATGTACAGATGTCATACAAATGTCACCTAGCAGATCAAAACACCACCGATCACAGCACTACCATGCTATAGAGACTTCAGATAGCACAGCCAAAAGTCAAGGTACAGATACCTGTCAAAAGATAATATTATATAAAAAAAAAATAATTGATAGGTTAGTTTCTCTAAGTATAATATGGAAATATATTTAAATTTGCAGAAGAGATTGAGCAAAACAAAAATCACAATCAGGCAATATTTGAATAAGATTGATCAAATTATAGTTGTTACTCAACAAATTTATCATATTTAAATTCTTTTTAATCTTATGCATATTTTTATCATAAGAAATCAATAAATAAATATTACTATATCTATTTTGAAGTCAAGTTGTCATTATTATTTCATAAATTTTTATACAAATGTTTCAATTATGGCATGTCATTCAAAAGACCATTCATTACTCCTTAAAACATTTTTTTTGAGGGCAAAATAGAAAACTTTAAAGGTGTAAAGCTATGTTATATCTATTTCCAAGATAATGCCATCATAATCAAAGTAAATTCATTTTCAGTGTGATTCGGTCATGTTTGTGAGAATAAATTTATCATGAAGTCTTTATTGGAGTTAGTGTATGTGTTATGGTCCCATGTTCATTTACTCAATATACTTGCGTAAAATATTTATGAAGTTATTGTAGAGACAGTTTTATAAAGCTCATTGCATCTTTTAAATCAATTTATTTTCAGTGTGATTCTGTCAGAATAAATATATAATGAATCTTTATGAAGTTATTGTAAAGACAGTTTGCTGTATGCTCATTCCATCTTCAAAATAAATTTATTTTCAGTGTGATTCGGTCAGAATAAATTTATTATGAAGTCTTTATAAAGTTATTGTAGTTTTATGTAGGTTGATATGATCTTCAAAATAAATTTATTTTCAGAATAACTTTATTATGATGTCTTTATACACTTTTATGTAAAGTAGGCTGATTGGATCTTCAAATTGAATTTATTTTCAGTGTGATTCTCTCAGAATGAATTTATAATGAATTCTTTTATACAGTTATTGTAATGACATTGTTATGTAGGCTGATTCGGTCTTCAAAATAAATTTATTTTCAGTTTGATTTTATCAGAAAAAAATTATTTTCAACCTTAACGTTATTACATAGGGATTAAGATGACTGGTAAGCCCTGAAGGTGAAAATATAAGGTATTGAAGAGGTCAGAATAAATTTATTCTGAAGTCTTTATAAAATGACATTGTGTTTTGAGAGTGCTGCATTTAAAATAAATTTATTCTAAATGTTGTAATTTTGTATGCTCTTGATTTGCAAAGGAAATTACTCTCTAAATGTTAATTGAAATGATCAGAATAAATTTATTCTGACCAAACTATATCAATATCAAAAATAATTTCATTCTATGATAAAGTTCATTTACTAAAACAGCTATATACTTTTAACATTGAAACCATTTAATGACACTTTAATGTGTTTATATCAATTTTCAAGGTATTTCCACAAATAAAAGGATTATTGGAATTTTCCACTTATATTATGGAACTAGTTCACAATGGTCCTTTAGATAGTCCCATAAAAAAAGTATACAGCAGGTCCGTACCTCATCCAAGATGGCTGCCAATCGGAACATATTTTTAACATATTTGTTGGACCCTATGGATTTCAAGGGGAACACCTGTCCATTTTCTTATTTCAATTATGGTCTGATATGGATTGTAATGGATGATGGAAATCTCAGTAGTCATGGAAACAAGACCAGCAAACAGAAATTACAGATAAGAAAGTATTCTGCTAGATATTTCATTTTCGATTTCAGCAATATGTAGATAACAATGTGAACCTTGTCCATTTTTTAACATAAATTTCTGTTATGAGCTGTAATGGGTGGTGGAGCTTTCGGTTTGTATGGAAACCAAACAAGAAAACTGATATGTTAGAAAAAGTATTCTGCTAAATTTTATGTTTTGTTTTCAGAAATAATTAAACACTAGTTAATAAGGAGAACCCTCGCCTAAATACTTTTGGGAGGGGCTTGTAATCTTATCTTGTCATTTTGGCAAAAATTATGACATAAATTATGAGGGAAACCCTTGCTCAAAATATTTTTAGGGTGGTCTGAAATGAGTCGAAATGTATTACACATTCATAGACATTTAAAGATCCTTTCTCAAACAACTTGACCAATTTTAACACAATGGTACTTTGCTGGTACCTCCCATAAAGTTATCCCGAAGGACCATACCTAATCCAAAATGGTTGACAGCATTAACATAGTTTAAATTGGATCCCATTAGAAGAATTAGGTCTCTCATACCACTTAGCCAACTAGAACTAAACTTCATCTCAAAAGTTCTCTGGTAGCCCCTTTAAATTTGCGTCCAATTGAAGGTGCCCTCCAGCAGGGAACACAGTTAAACATTTGACCCTATTTGAAATGCCTTTTACCTATGTCAACAATGGTCGTGGTGAGCGATACAGGCTCTTGAGAGTCTCTTGTTCATTCATAGAATCCCCCTTAAGTGTGCATATTGTGACGTGTATAAAAACAAATATATCTTAAAAGTAGAAGATTAAGTTTAACTATGTTCACTAATTTGCTTCTTTTTGCAACAATGTGTGGTTATAGGTTTTCTGTAGTCTTACTTTAATAGTTGATAATCTTTTTCCTAATGCATTAATATTTCTGACACACTTCTGCTTTACTTGATTGTAAATATTAATGCCTTTCTTTGAAACCTTCAATATTTTATTTTAAGATCCTTATTGACAAAATAAATGGTTTCAAGTAAGGAATTTTGACCAGGAATGTAGGATAATGTCCAAAATGTGTTCTTTATAGTATACATTATCATAATCATAATGTTAGAATCGCTATTGTGAACAATTGTTATGTTTAAATAGTTATATATAAAAAATTATTCAGACAGGATATTGTGGTCGATTCCCTGGACCAAGATTAATCTCATGTGACAGATTGCTGGATCATTAATGAAAGGAAGACAACAAGAAACACCTACAATGGCCGGACATTCAGTCACATGTCACAATCACAAGATAAACAACAAAATGACAAAAGACAAACATAGATAACGATAGGAACTCGGGATAGCCGGACTTGGTACCGGCACTGGCAACAACCAGCGGTAGGGTTAAACCGGTTTATGGGTATCCAAACCTCCCCTTTCTTTATCCCGTTTCCCTATAGTATAATAAACATACAAATAAACCCAATACAGGAAGATCACTAACTTTAAGACCACAATCTTTAAAAGGAAAGAATAGACAAAACGTAATTTAGGAAGATGGGTCGAGGAGTGCTCGCCGCTAAACTGCCGGCTAGCTCAAGGAGCCTAGTCTGCTGGTGAAACACTGTCGCACTACGGAATAATAATAAAATTCAAAACTTCCCGAAGGGTTTGGTAAAGAATCATCATGGATTTCAGTAGACATCGGCAGTATTAGACTTGGGCAGGTCATTGGATCCCAAAGCCAATTTTACGGAATCATGAAGAATATCTGGTCAATATCCCCTATTACGTAAAGAATGTAAGTTACGTCCCAGTTTTTCTGGGTTTTTTTAATCATTTTTTGACATTGTTTAACAATTTTAAAACATACCTTTTAAAACAACGGCAGTAGAATACCGAAGGAACAAGGAATGTGATGACCACGAAATCAAAGTCCAAAGACACGGCAAAAACAGCAACAGAGAAAAACGAAGACAAAATAAGGACATGGGATGGCCACAAGGCACGACAATGAAGCACTCATTGTATGAACACCCATTAAAACCGGAGTGACATCAGGTGCTCCGGATTTTCACTGACAGATAGTTAAAATAATAAATAGCTTATAAATTATGTGACTCCTGACTATAGTGAATCATGAAAATGTCGAATAGAGTCAAATCTCATTAATGATGGACAGACGATTGATGACGGACACTTGACCTATTCCTATTGACTGACACATATTAAATGAAAATTATCGGTCAAACGGATCCCTGGTCCTTTACATTTTTGTGATCTAACGTAGCAGAAACTCAATTCTGTGCGCTCACCCGGAAGTTGTATTAACATTTTGAATTACTCAATTATACGTATATCACCACGATAAATTAATATAAGAAAGATAACAGGAAACACCTACAATGGCCGTAAACCACAATCACATGCCACAATCCACCAGGGAACCGCACGAGAAAAACAATAAAATGACAAAAGACAAACATGGACAACGATAGGAACTCGGGATAGCCGGACTTGGTACCGGCACTAGCAAGAGCTAGCGGTAGGGTTAAACCGGTTTATGGGTACCCAAACCTCCCCTTTCTCTATCCCGTTTCCGTATAGTATAATAAAACATAAAAATAAAACCCAATACAAGTAGACTACTAACTCCAAGACCACAATCTTGAGAAGGAAAGAAAAAGACAAAACGTAATTTACAAAGATGGGTCGAGAAGTGCTCGCCGCTAAACTGCCGGCTAGCTCAAGGAGCCTAGTCTGCTGGTAAAACACTGAATAAAGATCAAACTCAAAACTCCCCGAAGGGTTTGGTAAAGAATTATCATAGATTTCAGTAGACATCGGCAGTATCAGTGAGAGGCCAGTATACCTGTGATATTTTCAGGTCATTGGATCCCAGAGCCAATTTAACGGAATCCTGAAGAATATCCTGTCAATATCCCCTATTACGTAAAGAATGTAAGTTACGTCCCAGTTTTTCTGGATTTTTTATCAGTTTTTGACATTTTTAACAACATTTTCATAAAATCGAGGTGAGAAATGCCCTTAGTAATAAGCTGTTTGCGAGTCGCACCATATTTAGAAATCAAATCTTCATATCTTCTATAAAACTTCTTAAAGGTGTTAATCAAATAACTAAATACCGAAGTTACTGTAAATTTACTTTCTGCATATGCGCATTTCGACAACTTATGTCTATTTATGAAATCTGTAACCTTGTTGTAAAAGTTTGGATGTGATAGTAAGGTTACGCTCATTAAAGTCGTCAAAAGTAGAACAGACGCGTGCGAATCGTACTAGTTGTGATATGATGGAGCTAAAGGAACGTCGCCACCAAGAAAAGGGAAATTAGTAATTGTGAAATCAAAATCGTCCCTTTTATCATAAATTTTAGTTTTAATTTTGCCAGAGTCAATGATGATAGTAAGATCAAGAAACGGGCAGTATTTAGAATCATCGTTTGCTTTATTAAGTTTCGGTTCTTGCGGGTATATGAGGTCGACATAGTCTAAAAACTGGGGATTGTCAATAGTAAGTATATCGCGATGTACCTGCTGTTATCGTTGAAAATTGAAATAAGTTGATCACTGTTTTGTACGGCTCCATTCTGTAGTTTTTTCATAAAGTTCCGTACGTTACAGAACAGAAAAAGATCTGCAATGAGAGGCGCACAGTTGGTACCCGTGGGAATTCCAATGACCTGTCGATAAACGATGTTGCCAAAACGAACAAAAATATTGTCCAGCAAAAAATTCAGTGCCTTAATCATGTCATCACAAGTCCAGGAACTATGATTATTGTAAATGATATTAGAAAAGAATCCTTGCTTCTTATTACAACAAATGAACTGTAGACCAGAAAATTTGAAAGACCATTTAATAAGTTGTCCCAATTTTGATTTAATCAATTTATGTGGAAGGGTTGTATAAAGTGTAGAAAAATCATGACTGTCAATAGACGAAACTGGTCTTTTTATTGATTGTAATTTATCTAAAACTTCAATGGAATTTTTTACACTCCAAAAGTAATTTACACCAGAGTTTTGATAGGTTTTTTCGCAGTATTTGATAACTAACTCTTTAATACAGGTGAACGCACTGGTTAAATGGATGGATAAATTAGTGGTAGAACAGTTACTCGATGCCGAAATAAAACGATGTTTGTAGGGATTTTTGTGAAGCTTAGGAACCCAGTACATAGTAGGCAAGGTGTTATCTTTGGGTGGAACTTGGAGCATTTTTGTATCGTTGAATTGCTGTTTGGTTAATGATTTTTCTTCAAAATTAGTACGTTTAAAAGTGTTAGACTTTGATAATTCATTTTGTTGCACATCGATGTAGTATTTCTTTCAAATAATAGAAACGTTGTTAGAGGCTTTGTCAACTGGTACAAACACATATTTATTACTAAGATATTTTAATTTTAACTTAATTCTGTTTACAGACAGCTTAGACGGTGACCCTTTATAATTATCTTTATAAAAAATTATTCTATTGGTGACTTTGGTAATAAATTTATCTCTGAACATATTGAGTGTGTGTTTGTCTGCACTTTCTCGTTTGCAGCATTTTATACAATAGTTTGTAACTGCGTCTTTAATAATATCAAAACAAGATTGCCAGTTAATTTTCGAAGGTGGGCGATATTTAGGCCCCTTTCTAAAGAAATTCCTAACTTCTTTATCATCGATGATGTTCAAGTTCCCGGTTAATATATGTCCGCACGGGTCATAACGATATGGTGATGTGGAACAATCTCAGCTGCTTGGGTAGTTCTCCTCAAAATTAGAGTCACAGGTTATAGAAGAGTAATTGAAAAAAAAACTTCTAGTAGGCTTTTTGTAAGAGAAGGAAATGACAGGCATGTGTTAGTTGTCAAAATAAACGGGAACAAGTTTTTGAATGTCAGGGTCCCTAAATGCCTGCGATGTCGATCAGATCAATGCCTTTATTTATATATATTATTTTCAAAAATTGTTTTACATGTTCATCAGGTTTGTCGATTCTCGGATAAAGCCGATGAAAGCAGAAAGCATCAATAATTATGGAACATTCATACAGTGGACTATTTACAGACATGGTATCACATTCCAAAGAGATTTTGTAAAGTTGATTAACAGGAATTGAGCAGAGTTTAGTAAACAATCCATGTCGTCCATTGTTTTTGAAAACAGTATACAGATCTTTAACATTTACGAGGTTTTTACGTTTGTTTTTTATGTTATAATTCACTCTTCGACCATGTGACCTACGATGGCGTAATTTCGGAGAAGAAATACTAATGATGTCAATGGAAACGCGCTGAGAAATGTTTAAGTAGAAAAACTTTGTGTTACATATATACATTTGCTTACTGTTAACATAGTATTTTTGCAGAGTACTAATTTTCGCTATTTTAGCGGTTGACAAAATACTACGAAAAAGTACCTGCGAATATCTCAGATACAATCAGACGAGTACTTATAAATATATTTTTGTTGTTCCTTAAATGGCGTTAATTGATACCCGCGAATATGTCCCAGTTATAGAAACCGCGATAATTAGCAACCGCGAAATTTATTACGTAATTCTTTCATTTATTTTTCACATAAGGCCAAACCAGTTTAATTTTATGTTTGGCTTCAATTTATTTTTTCAAATGAAAGAGGATGTGTGGTAAAAACACACGTTATAAAACACACACACACACACACAAAAAATAAAATAACTAAATGAATAAATAAACAAAAAAGAATTATTGAAAATAACGCACTTTAATGTGACCAATGTTTTTTTCAAACGATTTTTCAGGATTCAATCCAATCTAGTGAACATATGTTTTCAATATTGCTCATTTTCCCCATTTAAGTTTAAGTCAGTGATTTAAACAGTTATCTAGTATCAGGAATATATTCTTGTTGTCTCAATAATTGATTATTTTGATTGCAAACAACGAAAAATATATCTTGTTTGTTTTGTTTAAAAAATCACGCATTTTCAATGCGCGCGCTAACGCCAAATAGAAAAATAACTTCTCCTTGCCTAAATGATTTTAAAATACTAAAATACCGAAGTTGCATCGCGAACAGTATATTTCATTATGCTGTACATGTGTTTCAAGGAGTAACCTCTCATCAGCAGCATTAGAACCAATATAATATGGAAAGCCATAATCCAAAGGTAGTAAAAAAAAGAAGTACTCATTACCCGAATCCAGTACCAAGGACATCAACCGAGTACCATACACGGAATGAAGCCTCAATATTTTAAGGGGGTGAGAATTTTAACAAACAGTAAATTTCTATTAACC
This sequence comes from Modiolus philippinarum, assembly GCA_002080025.1. Taxonomy (NCBI): domain Eukaryota; kingdom Metazoa; phylum Mollusca; class Bivalvia; order Mytilida; family Modiolidae; genus Modiolus; species Modiolus philippinarum. Next base: position 125,794 of record MJUU01029880.1, read on the forward strand.
GCAAGGTAATTTTTTCATGTTGGACAAGTTTGACTATTTTGCGATGAATACCCTCGGGGACCTCTGGTCCACCAGCAGTGGCATCGGCCAAATAGTTTCAAAATATTAAATACCGAAGTTGCATCATAGGACATCCACCGAATGCAATACAGGGAATGAAGCCTCGATAAAGAGTGACAGAATTTTTAAAAACAGTAAAACACAGTAATAGATTACACCTTTGCAGAAATTAAATTGACAGTAACTTCGGTATATTGTTTTTTTTTTTCAAATACTGATATGTAAACAAAATAAAAAATATCATCTCGTATACGTATACAAAACAATACTTTACATGTCTACTTACATTGACAAACAGAAAAACATAAAACTTACAAGGCTAAACATAAAGTTTTTGTCCATAACACCAAATGCTGAAGAACTCGAAACATGCATTTCATAGGCGTGTTCACTGAAAATTAATTCACATTTTATAGACCTAAGCATAAAAGTCTTTCGAAATGAAAAAATTAGTTAAATGTTTTGAACAAAAGTGAAAAGTTATGACATCCGCATTTCAATTTAGCAATAAGTAGTACGAGAGTAATTTTATTTTCGGATATGCGTTGTAATTTCTTGTTTTTTTTGTGGTTGACTTAGCCTAGTTTATTTGATCTGTTTAAACAATTTTCACGGCTACTGACTCATTACAGAATAATATAACGAAAAATATGCCGAGATTTAGAAAATAAATATAAATTGTATGTTGCAATTTTAATGTTATATTTACAAGTACCAACAACTTTAAAGCTTAATACAACATTTCATTCTTCAAAGGATCTTTTATGTACAATGACGGGTGTGGTTAACAGAGCAGGACATTTTTACCCTTCGGAGCACATGATGTCACTCTCAGTTTCATGGGAGTTCACATTGTGAGTGCCTTGGTTTCGAATGTTGTGTTTTTTTATTTCTTTGCTTTGTAGCTGTCTAATGTCGTTGTTTTCTGTATTCTCATGATTTGGTTTTCGATTTTTGTAAATAATACTCTTTTAGTCTTCGGTATTCTACAGCCGTTGTTTATCTATCCCATGATAATTTAGGTCATTACAATAATATTTTGATAAATAGATAAATATTTATTTCAGCTGTTAATAATTTGTGGAGAAACTAATGATATGAATCAAAAGAGAAATGGAATAAGTTTCATACTTATTGACTGGTTATGGGAAATAGAAAGTTTGTTGTCCCTGATACCCTGACAATTGACAAAGGCGTAGCCGAGGTTAATTCTTAGGGTCAAGGGGACAACAGACTTGCTATTTACATGTAAACAGTCTATACAGTCTATAAGTGTTTTTGTATACCGAAAACACAAGATTAAGAACTTTCAAATCATCTTTAAATAATAATTCTCGCTTTTCTAGTGTTTTTTTTTTCTAAATTTTGTTTTCTTGTTAAAACATAAACAATTACATTTATTTTCATCAAGAACATTAATTCTGCTGCAAGGTGAATAGTGTCAACTTTAATTGCGTAGCTAGTTTAGAGCTGTCACGTGGAAACAATGATATCAGAGCATTCTGAATTATTAAACTAACTTTTATCCAATAGGAATCACAAATGAACTGTCTATAGACAAAATTCAACAAAATTTTGTTAAAAACTAAGGTAGTATCTTCCTCTCGAATAGCTCTGTCCTTAGCTGATTTTGGTTTCACTATTTATATCCTATTGGTAATTTGTTCTCTGTCAGCCTTTACACATGTTCCAGTATATGGATTTCCAAATATTTTGATTTCATCTGAACTGAAGAGACATAAGTTGTCGAAATGCGCATATGCAGAAACCAAATTCACAGTAACTTCGGTATTTTGTTATTCTATAAATATTTAATTATACCCCCCAGAAAAAAGAGAGAGAGAAAAAAGCCTTATTTAATAAGTCTCTCATTACTAGTATTTTCTTTTAAATTTTGTATTCATTTTTAAAAGTTAATCATTATACATTTGATTTTTCATCAGCCAAATTTATTCCGCTGTGAAGTGAACAGAGTTTTCACAATGATGTCATAGCATTCTGTTTATCATCCATTTTTTTTTATCCAAAAGGAAAGCAAAAAAAAAGTCGGGGAAAATATTCACACTGCCAGTCAACACTTAAAGAAGCTATTGACCGGTAAATAGTCACAAAATTGGAAAAGGCGAAAATTAGTAATTCTATTTTAGAAGCTTTAGTGGTAATGTTCATACACTGAGGTATAATAATGTATCACATATCTAGATATTCATGTTATTTTCTCTCTCTGCTTGGTAGACTAGTATTTTGCTATATCGTGGGAGGCAACCGATTTTTGTGATAAGATGATTATGGCATCCCAGTACATTATAAAATTTTCCTTCGTAATATGTGATTAAAATTCTTAAGTTTTTGTAACATGTCAATTTAATTTTTTGTTGTTGTTGTTATAATTGCATTACATCATATGGCTATTCAAATACATTGTACATAAATGAAGAAACTCAGAGATAGAAGTACAATTAAGCTGAAGCTTGCAAAGAGTCCTCTGTGTTTTATAGCCCACTGTTTTTGTTTGCTTTTTTTTTGGTTTGTTGTTTTTCAGATGTAATCGAAGTTAAGTTTTCAGTGGATTGGATTATAAATTGCAGTTGGTATTTAATTGCATTTTAGTGAATGCATTTTGCAAATTTCTTGGTATAAAGGTAGATGGGTAGTCCAAATTTTTTTCCATAGATTTTCTTTATTTTCTCAGGAAAGTTTCCTTATTATATTAGCATTGAAATAAAAAAATAAAAAAGGGGGGTCACCGTGCTTGTTTTTAAAATAACTGATATCAAAATAATCAAATATTTCTAATGAATATATAGGGAAAAACAGGTATATTGTTGATTTCTTTAAAACTATTCCATAGATTATTCATGTGTTAGTCCTTTGAAAATACTTTCAAAAAATATAAAGAAAAATGGGGGTCACCGACTTTGTTTTCCATAGAATTATAAAATGTGAATTTTCATAGTGATATCTATGTAAAATATTTTTATCAGATTATCTCCCTTTTTTCAAATATCTTGTTCCAACTTATTCCATGCCTCGTCTTATTAGGTAAAGACATGTAAATTCAACCCCATGTAGGTCCTTTGCATATTGTGTTATGAATATAATATTGATTGATTTATTACAAATAAAAATATTTGCATATTTAAAAAGCAGATAATACCACAACAACATAAATAATGAATTCAAAATGGCGGAAGACTACCGATCTACCTTAACAGCAATACAGATCGACAATATATGTAAACAATCGACGAAAAACAATGTTAAGGGAAACTCCGAAAAAAAAAATTGTGAACGAAATATATTTCTTGTTGGGAACATTAAGTTTTGGTGACTAACGACATCAATATAATTTGGACTGTTGAATACCCATGGGTGAATAACAGTCCATCAGCAGAAAAAAAAGCGTTCTGCGAAAAATAAAATACAATCACTTTGTCATATGTTAGGATTTGATGAACTTTGAATTTATTCAACAAAATATGTTCACTTCAAGTACAATGGATGAAAGTCAATTCACGCTTTACAAAAGCTGCAACTTTATCAAGACTATAGTGAATGAAAGGATATGTAAAGTTGAGCTAGCCGGCAGTTTAGCGGTGAGCACTCTTTGACCCTTCTTTCAAAATTACGTTTTGTCATATGCTTTTCTGTTCCAAGATAGTGGTGATGGAGTTAGTACTCTACCTGCATTGGATTTTATTCGCATGTTTATGATACGATAGGGAAACGGGATAGATAAAGGGGGGTTTGGGGACCCATAAACCGGTTTAACCCTACCACTGGCTTTTGCTAGTGCCGGTACCAAGTCCAGCTATCCCGAGTTCCTATCGTTATTTATGTTCGTCTCTTGCTTTCATATTTGTTTTTCTGGTGAAGTTTGTTTGTAAATTGTGGCATATGATTGTAGTTCCTGGCCATTGTAGGTGTTTGCTGTTTTCCTGTTTTTGTAATTGTAGGTGTAAAATTATGTGATCTGAAATTATACTACCTGCATGCTACAGGGCAACTACAATACGCTCCTGGATTGTTGAGAAACTTTGCCTTGAGACGCGTAAAGCAGTCAGATCGTCCTAACAATACAAAAGATGAACAAATGTAAACATATTTTATTGTCAAAAAAAAAAAAAAAAAATAGACAAATGGATAAGATACAATTTTTTCAACTTAGAACACCTTCTCCATTACATACATAATATATACAATAATAGACATATGATAACATAATATAGAAATTTTCTAGGTAATTAAGGCATTAATATTAGAAAAATGAATTGAAAAAGATCAAAATAATATATCCTTGAACATAAGAAAATTGATACGGTCCAATTTATAATGAATCGAACTGACCTTTTTGTGAGTAAACTACATAATGACCTTATTGAACTATAAGTGTGATACACAATGAACTTTTTTGTGTGAAATAGTGATTCACATAATTTGATATCTGGATGTATTCTTATCATTGAACCTAGTAAGTTTAATTCTAATATTATTAATACCTTGTGAACGAACTTTATAAACACTGTGAAACCATGATTGATTTTTCCCCGGAGTCAACAATGGACAACAAATAATTTGAAAATGTACAATTTTGTATTGAGTTAATGAAAAGAAAATCTCCCTGTGTCTTTGATGTATGATTGAACTTTAAAATATATAAAATTGTTCAAAGCTGGATCAAAAATTTCGTTTCCAAATAATAAAGTATCTAATGTTATTGGAATATTATTACTTTCTAGCTCGTAAAATAAAATTTGTCTTTGAGCAATATATATATTACAGCATAGTTAAAAATCCTCTGCATTCTTAACGATATCCAAATAAATAGCGTGAATCCTGTAATAAATTACAACTATATAAATCTGAGTTTAGAGCACTGCACTTGTTTCCTCATCTGGCATGTAAAATATTTGAATAATTGTCACCAACTAGAAAATGTAATGGATGTTTTTTTTTTTTATTTTTAAATTTATGTTGTTGCACAGACCGCTTAAAGGATTGAAAGGTTGATGATTGTCTAATATTTAAATCTAAGGAGTTCCAGGAACTAATTGTAGCCGGAAAATATGAGTTCTGGTAAAGTGTAAGTCTGTTCAGCGGCTGATTTATATTTTGACCGTTTCTTAAGTTATAATTCGTTAATTCTCCAACAGTAGGGGAACCAGTTCAGACAAATATTCGGGACTATCTCCACTATATATTTTATAAAATAAACATAATTTTTTAACTTCCCGTCGTGTGATCAATTTTTCCCACCCTGTTTCTCGATAAATATTTTCCAGACTACCATAACTAGTAAGACCTGTTACTATACGGGCTGCCTCAATTTATATTTTTTCTAGTCTGTCTGAATTCCGTTGTCCACAATTGTCCCAAACTTCGGATGAATATTCCAAAATAGGTCGAATGAAAGTAAAATATATATTTTATAGATATTCCCTGTTCAGTATGAATTTAAGTTTTCTAAGAACATTTAGTTGTTTAGATACCCTTTCAGTTAAGTAATCAATGTGGTTTGTCCATTTACAGTCACTACTAAAAATAATTTCCAAATGTTTATGCTTATTCACAGTATGTAGCTCTGTATTATCGAATTCAAACGACAAATTATTAAACTGATTCCTAAAATTAAATATTAAAATATCTGTTTTTGAAGGATTAAATTTAACCAACCATTGGTCTGCCCACAATTTAATGCTTTCAAAATCGATGTTAATCATATTTTTTAAAGTGGTTTCATCATATGCTGTGTGACCAATAGATGTGTCGTCTGCAAAAAGTCTAGTCAGTCCTACCATTTCGTCCGCTATAACATTTATGTACACCAAGAAAAGTAAAGGTCCAAGTACTGATCCTTGCGGCGCGCCTGCTTTTAACCCCCCTACCCTTGACAGTGTGTCTTTTAAAATTACTCTCTGTGATCTATGTGTCAGATAATTTTTCAGCCAATTCAGCAGATCTCCCTTTATACCATATCTTTCGAGTTTTAAAACTAACCCTTTTAATCCAAACATGATCAAACGTCTTACTAACATCAGCATGTTATGCTTATTCACTGTTTATTATCCAAAGCTTCCAAAAGAGTATGATAAATTTCAATAAGCTGATGGCTCGTGGAACATCCTGGAATAAAACCTGACTGATATTTGTATAGTAGATTATTCCTATATAAATGGTTAAAATATGTTTGTACACAATTTTTTCTAAAATTTTACTAATACAAGAAAGGAGGGAAACAGGTCTATAGTTTGAGGGGAGTGAATTATCCCCACTTTTAAACAGCGGCATCACATTAGCTATTTTCCAATCATCTGGAAAAATATTTGCTTATAACGACTTATTAAAAAATAAACGCAACGGTTTTGACACTTCTGATTTAACAGCCTTCAGCATTCTATTGCTTATTTTATCAGAACCTATCGCTTTGTTCGCATCTAAAATTGAAATTATATCAACAAAATTTCCTCCTCAGTCACCACTATACTTGATAGAACCCCAATCCCACGATCGTCAAAATCGGGTAACTCTTTTCCATCGTCATTTAAATTTGTAATAGAACAAAAATATTGGTTTAATACATCTGCCTTTTCATTCCTTTCATACACTAATAAATTGTTATTAAATGGGTTTTGTAGTGGTGGCATTTCATGAGAGGGAGACTCCTCTTTTAATAAAGAATTAATAGTATTCCAATAAGATTTGCTATTAATGGTTTTTAGATCGTCTAAAGTATCGTTAGCACTTGAATAAATTTTTTGTTTGGCCTGCTTTTTCAAATTATTTACTTTATTTCTCTAATTTTTAAATTTAACTTCAGCAATCAAAGTTTTGCATTTTAAATTTTTTTTCCGAAGTCTATCTCTCTTACGGATTTCACGTCGAAATGTTGAATCGAACCAAACTTTATCATTACTTCTAACAGTTATCTCCCTTTTAGGTATACAATATTAAGAAATTTGTTTGTAAAGTTACTACAAGATTTATGCACATCTTCCTCTCCGTTAATTAATAAATTCCAGTCAGTTTGAGAAACTTTCTGTTTCATTAACTCATAGTCCCCGTTTTTATAATCCCACACGGATCGCCTGAAACTCTTTGCATGAAATAGTAAGATAAGTCCCGTCATGGTCACTGACCTTCCTATCAATGGGTATTGTATCCGAGTCAATATATTGTATAGAATCTGTTACAAATATAGGATCAAGCAAGGTATTTCTACCTGTACGTAAATCAAAGTGAGTAGGTTTTTGTATTATATTCAGCAATCCATTGACAGTAATTACTTCTGATATATTACACGGCAAGTGAGACATAAAATTTTTATTTAAATCGCCTAAACAAATCAAGTGATTAGTCTTATCTAAAGCATGTTTAAACGTTTAAACATACTATCCAAAAGTACCCAAAAATTAGCCGGTGAAAATCTTTCAGATCGATAAACTATATCAATTAGTATATTATGCAGTTTCGTTTTCAATTCAAGCAACATACACTCTACATCATTATGTTCCAAGTCAGTCCGCCTGGTAATATTAAGATTACTTTTACAATACATTATTATTGAACAAATCAAAGGATATGGAGTAAATTAACATGGTACAAAATCCTTATAAATAAATATTAACATTTGTTTTGGGTTGTTTTAACCTGGATATGGGATGTTGTCTCCTTGACATTTACCCCATTTCCTTTCTTTTTCATATTAAGCAAATGGAACAACACCATAACTGAAAAAATAAAAGAACATTCACCTAAATTATGGTGAATCTTTTTTACGGACTCCACACTGCACGAGGGACAAGTACATTGTTATCTATTATTTAGTATTATTAAGTCTCACAAACGAAGTTTGGGGAGACTTATTGTTTTTGCTGTGTTTCTTATTTTTATTATTATATCGCCCCAGACGTAGTCGGGACGACATATTGTTTTTTGTCTGTTTCTTTATTATTATTTAAGTCTTTCACAACAGTGAAAGACCTTATTGTTATTCTTCGGATTATTATTTTTTTTATTCTTTTTGTTCCGCCGCAACAGATCCTAAAAACTACGCGACATATCTTTTCGATACTTAGTGTGATAAGTCGACATTGTTCCGGGACCTTAAAACTGACGCAAGCATATTTCGGTATTTTTAGTAACGGAGTTATCTCCCCGAACACGGTTTATCTTGTTAGCAGATCTCCTCGTAAACCGTAACCGATATCAAAATTCTGAATGAGGAAAATTGTGGCAATCATCCTCAGGATTATTTATCACGCAAAAATTTTTTTTTGGGGTCGCGACCCCGGTTAGGCGTTTTTGACCCCTAAATATGCAAATTTCTCAAAATTATTTGATTTTAATGAAATTTGGTTTCAAGGTAGCTTTTATGGTCCAGATTACAAATCCGGGGTCAAAATTTTTTTTCGTCCGCCTTTTGAAATTGTCTGCCCTTCGAAATTTTGTTATCGCGATAACTCGGAAACGATAAAAATTTTCTGAAAACATTATACTGCAAAAGTAATCCTCTCATTGATATCTCCATTGTGTTCAATAGGCGCGAAACTCGGCGATCAACCGTTTTTGAGTTATAGCCCTTGACGCGTTTTGATAAATCGTTTTTTTTTCGAATAACTTTTAAATGATTACAGATAATATAGTAAACATATATACCTAAAGTGATCAGTGTGAAGAGAGCTTCAATTTGAGTACAAGGTTGAAGGTCATCGGTGACCTTTGACCTTGACCTTTGACCTTGCTAGGGGATAAACTCAGAAACCATAATAGATAGCTGAAAAAGGATATCAGCAAAAATGTTCAACACATCAAGGGGTACATTTGTTTTATTTGGACCGAAACTCTCAGATGACTTCCTAAAGAGTTATTGCCCATGTCGTATTTCGGAGAATGATTTTTTTACATATAACTTTTAAACAGTTACAGATAGTAGTGTCAAGTAACATATCAAATTAATCAGTAAAATGAGACCTTCAATTTGAGCACTAGTTCAAAGGTCATCAAGGTCAGAGGACAAGGTCACAATCATTTTTTTTTAGTTATTTGTCATAAAAGTTCGTAGCAACAATACCTGAAAAGTTTTGTGATGATGTGAAAAGGACATAAATGCAATTACCAACCGGAAGTGACTTTCATGGAATCATCATGGTGAAAACTTGTCAAAGACCTTGCAATTGTTCTCTGAACAATTGTCCTTTTAATTATTATTATTATTATTAAGTCACCCAAACAAAGTTTGGTGACTTATTGTTTTTACTCTGATTCTTATTAAGTCTCCCAAACGAACTTTGGGGAGACTTATTGTCTTTACTCAATTCGTATTAGAGAACATCGTACAAGCAACTTAACATTACATAACGTAAACATTACTGTACATAACACCTATTTCTTTTGTTATTCTTATGTCAAAAAGTAATCAGCTGAAATTTGATTTATCTTTCTTTTCCTCCATGTAACACACTGATTTTATTTGAAAATATTTACCTCCCTTAATATAATAAAAAAAAATGAAAAATGGAAAACAATTTTACATCGTAAATAAAAGTGATTTTTACTATTTATGCAATGAGAAACGTACTAAAAATGTTATTGAACTTTAAGGGACGGACCATTTAACCTGAAAAGGGGGGGGGGGGGTATGTTTTTTTTTTCCTGGACAGAATTTTTTTTCACGTGTATCAACAAGATATATTTTTTTCAAAATTAACATTATTTTTTTGGGCAGAAAGCCTCCCTCAGAAATTTTTTTCCATCAGTTTGGCAGCCAAAATGTTTTTTTTTCACATAAAATCAGCTCAAAATATTTTTTTCGAAAAAAAACATAGCCCCCCCCCCCCCTTTTCAAGTTAAATGGTCGGTCCCTAATCATGTTACTTTTGTTTATTATGAATATTATATAAAACATATTGTGCAATTAATACGATATATATTAACCATTTCAATCATATTTGTCTCTAGCAATATTACAATCGTTTTCACAATTAATAAGTTTCGCTCTATAGCTGATACTAATTGCAGTATTGGTGAAATCAACTCCCCTAAAATTTCGATCTAAATCTTTGAAAGAATGAAAAGATGTGCACTTGACATTTTTTAAAATTGTTTGATAGTTTTTTCCTATTTTTCCAGACTTTGGAATATACTCATTTTTATTGACATTTCAAAAGAGTGCACCAGAACTGTGGAATTAAGTTCTCCTATACTTTTTACCCATATCCTTAAAATTGACAGACATATTCTATGAGGGGCTCTCCTATATATATGCTTTTGAATATTTATGCTGCATTAAATGTCCACTATAAGGAACAAAAATCTCAACACTTTACAGCTTGAAGCACCAAAATGAAACCAACACATTTGAGTCTTTGATCCATTTTTTCTTTAGTTTGCATAGTAACTGCACAAAATTTAAAATATTTTCCTAAAAAAAGTTTTTCCTATCACCGGACCCCCCCCCCCCCCCCCCCCCCCCCNCAATTTGAACTTAGTTGCGGATGCATTATAAATTCCAGATGCATTTATAAACAAATATAAGACAGAGATCGATTTCAAGGAATGTTTGAGAAAAATTTTAGCCGATTTCAGGTGTCTAATTTTTTTTTACATTTTTTTAATGACCGACGCAAGAAAATTTGATCGTGTTTCCAAACCGTATATTTTCCAATATTGTCAACTGATTTTCGCTGTTGAAGTTACGGGATTTCGATGAATACGATTTTTACTTATGAAATCTATTCATAAAACAGACATGGATAATTGGCCTATGTGTGTAATCACACTATCGAAACACTCGAGCACGCCATTTCTAAATGCGTAACAATAGTACGTCTGCCTGAGATGTAAAATAACTATCTGCTTTCTAGTTCACTTCAAACAAAACTAGTTACACCTGAGTACTCCTCACTTACGCTCGACTTATGTTTTCAGGATGACGTTTCATAAAACAAAACTGGATTTCTTTTGAATAAGTTATCTTCTGGGTGTTGCAAGGTTTTCAACATATAAATAAGACAAATAAAAATACACGAAAAAAGATATTTAGATTCAATGCAACAGTTTTGTATACATTGCGGAAACAGGCGCAGATCCAGGGGGAATTTGAAAAGGGGGGTTCCAATTTAGAAGGTGAAGGAATTTTCGACGAGCGGAGTCAGGCGCTAAAATTTTTGGGGTATTTCTTCATAAAACATCAGGATATTCATTAAAAAATTCACGATTGTCCGAAAAAAGGGGGGTTCCAACCTCCGGACCCCCTTTTTGGATCCGCCAATGGGAAATACACTGATTATTCATTTATTTATGACACAAAAATAAACAACTTTTAACTTTTTGTTAAATGGGTCAATGTTAAAAGTGCAAGAAAACAATAGAAGGCCACTTCAAATTAATTATTAATAATAGATTCTCATTCCCACCCGCCCCATTTTTTGTTATTTTCAATTATTCAGAAATTTTGACCGTCAAATCTACGATTGACGCCCTCGGGAATTCAAATAATGTACTGTTATTGCTTAATTTCACATAAATGACAAATCGGATAATGTTTCAAATACCGGAGGGAATAAAAAAATAAAGAAATTTTTTTTCCCAAAAGATAATTTAAAAAAAAAACAAAACAGTTTTGTGTAGCGTAAAATCTATTTCGAAAATAACCATGTAAACCGGAAGCAGTTGATATAAACCAGAAACAGTTTATATAAACCAGAAGCAGTTGCTAACAAAAGTCATATCACACGGTTGTGAGTTAGACTAGGTATAGAGAATCGACAGTAATATCAAGGGGTAAAATTTTACTGTTATTTTCTATAAAAATAAGATAAAAAAAAATAGAATATATATTACAGATTGTAGGGTACTTGTGTCTTTTTTCTTATACCTTTACTGTAAATATGTATCAAATTTCATAAAGATAAAAAAAGCCTCCTACACTGTATACATATATCAAACTGGAACATAAGGCTTGACGTCTTGAGCCGTCTTGAGTGTGTGGTCATTGCTTCAAGATGAAGAACATTTTCAAGATTGCCGCCATTTTACGTCAAAATATTGAGCATTCAATAAATCAGGAACTGACTGGCAGAATTGATTCATATTTTGTATTCATATTAAATAAGATGAGAGGAAGGAATTTATGCGAAAACATTTTGCAAAATGTCCGCCATATTCAAGATGGCCGTCAAAATACCCAAAATTTCAACATTGTCCGATTTCAACGAAAATTGATTTGTAGGTAGATTTTGACACTACAAACAAGATGGAATCATCGACTTGGACGTCTGGGGCGACATCAGCTATTGTTTGCAATTCCAAATCTTGTATTGTTATGGCTTTTCTCTTTTATTTTCTTCAAATGATTTTTGTCTGGCTTCGTTCTCAAAGATGCCTGGACAGAATTCATTCATCCTTGGCACAAAGTTGAACCATTATGAGAAGATGTGCATACACTAACAAAAATTTTCAAAATGGCTGCCATTTCAAGATGGCCACCATTTTACGTCAAAATATGGAGAATTCAATCAATCAGGAACTGAATGGCAGAATTTGTTCATATTTTGTATTAATGTTTAATAAAATGAGAGGAAGGAATTCATGGAAAAAATTTTGCAAAATGTCCGCCATATTCAAGATGGCCGCCAAAATATGTCAAAGTTTCAACATTGGCCGATTTCAACGAAAATTGATTTCTTAGTAGATTTTGACACTACAAACAAGATGGAATCATCGACTTGGACGTCTGGGGCGACATCAGCTATTGCTTGCAATTGCAAATCTAGTTCTTCTTCCGTTTTCCGCCGCGACTTTGTCCGCCAAATTTCTCGAACACCAGTGATCCAATCTTGATGAAACTTCACAGGATGATGGAACCCCATCCCAAGATGTGCACTCAAGTCTTGGAATTTCCAAGATGGCGATCGGTGCCATGGAAATGGTAAAAAAGGGCGGGAAAATCAAAGTGCTCAGAATTGGATGAAATTTTACAGGAAGGTTGCCTAACATGTGTAGAACTGAGTTGTGGGCTCCAAGACTTCAAAATAGCGACCGGTGCCATGGAAATGGTAAAAAAGGCGGGAAAATCAAAGTGCTTAGAATTGGATGAAATTTCGCAGGAAGGTTTCCAAACATGTGTAGAATTGACTTCTGGTGTCCAAGACTTCAAATTGGTGACCGGTGCCATAGCACTGGTAAAAAAGGCGGGAAAATCAAAGTGCTCAGAATTGGATGAAATTTTACAGGCAGGTTGCCTAGCATGAATAGAATTGACTTCTGGTCTCCAAGACTTCACAATAGCGACCGGTGCCATGGAAATGGAAAAAAAGGCGGGAAAATCAAAGTCTTCAGAATTGGATGAAATTTTACAAGAAGGTTGTCTAATATGTGTAGAATTGACCCCCAGTATCCAAGACTTCAAAATTGCGATCGTTGCCATAGAAACGTTAAAAAAGCGGGAAAATCCAAAGTGCTCAAAATAAGATACAATTTTACAAAAACATGGCAAAACGTTTGTAGAATTTACTTCTGGTGACCGTTACCATGGACACAGAAAAAAGGTGGGAAAATCAAAAGTGCTCAGAAATTAATATAATTTGATCGGAAGGCTGTTTAAAATATGTGGATCTCATCTACATCTTTTAATTTCTTATATGGGAGTTCGTTTGGGAGACTTCTTGTGTTTGCATCCAAACACAATTAATACTACTGTATGGTTGTTATGTTTCGCGGGGTATTAATTTTCGCGCTATTCGCGTTTAAAACGATAACCGCGAAAATGTGTACCCGCGAATATTTTACTGTTAACCTTAAAATGAATGAACATAATGACTTTAACTTAAAATCCGCTAATATAAAACCCTGCGAATAAATTCAATACTGAAAACCGCGAAAATTTTGTACAGCGAATATAAAGCCCTATACAGTAGTTATTATTCTTCTTTCCCTTTCTTCTCGTCGCAATGAACTTGTCCATTGAAAATCTCAAAGACCATTAGACCTACAGCTTTCAAACTTTGTAGGATATTAGGCCCATATATCTAGATGTGCAAACAGGAAATATTTTTTCAAGGGGGGTCCAATAAGGGTATATTTGGGGACTCAAAAAGGGGTGGGGTCGTCCTATAGTAAGTCTATGGGAAATTGAAATTTTGAATTTTTCACTGCAACTCAAAAACTATTTACACGAGCTACTTCAAAATTAATAGGAAGATTGTGTGGTGTCAGATAAAGTTTAACAGCATTGTTAATTTAAAAATTAGTACGGTTGCCATGGAAACCATGCCAAAAACTAAGGGGAACCCCTGCCCAATTTTTTTTTGAAAAGAGGTATAAAATTGGTTGTAATGGATAATGGAGCATTTGGTTGCCATGGAAACCAAGGAAAAAAAGCTATAATTTTGAGAAAAACGTAAAAGGGTTGCCATGGAAACCATACCATAAAATTGAAATTTTGAAAAAAGCGTATTTATTGTTGATAATTATATTACAGCTATATGTATTAGTTAGGTTATAAGGGGTTAAAAGAGGTATGAAAATGGTTGTAATGGATAATAGAGCTTTTGGTTGCCATGGAAACCAAGAGAGAAAGCTATTTTTTTTTAGAAAAAACGTATTTTCTTTAGACTTCAACTATATGTATAAAGTGAATTATAAGGGGAACCCCTGCTCAAATTTTTTTTTAAAAGGGGGTTTTAGAATCTGATATGGAATTTCGTTTTGGAGACTTTTGTGTTTCGCTTGCGAACACAGCTATAACTTGTTATTATTATTATTATTCCATCTTTCCTTCTTCTCACCCCAATGAACATGTCCGAAGCAGATCTCATAGACCATTAGACTTAGAGGTTTCATACTTGACTCCATGTATCTAGATGTGCAATCATCAAAAAATTTTCAAAGGGGGTCTATTAAGGGTACTTTTGGGGGTATCAAAAAGTGGTGGGGTCGTCCTATAGTAACCCTATGGGAAAGTGAAATTTTTTTCACTCTTTCTCAAAAATCATTAACACTAGCTCCATGAGACTTCATCAGAAAGGTGAGGGTCATGTAAGAAAGGGTTCCACAGCATTGGAAATTTCAAAATAACTACCGTTGCCATGAAAACCATACCAAAAAATTGAAATTTTGGGAAAATAGTAGTTTCTGTTGATAATAGTATTTTAATTACAGCAATATGTATTACTTCGTAAGTTCGTAGTTGTATTTTAAGGCTTCAACAGTATAATTGTAAACAATAAAGTCGCCATCAACGGACAATTTCAAGCAATAAACCGGCGTTTTGGTGTTTAGGTAAGGTTCGCAAACACAGGAAGATAACTCATATTATGTCAAAAATGAATTACCTTGATTTCTCAATAGTTTATAACAATGACATGTGCTTTAATTTGATCAATATGATTTTTACTTTTACTATACAAGCTATTTTTACTTTTACAATACCGCTTAAGTGCACGCTAGGGGCTTTCTTGATCTTGCTTGAGGGGGTGAATATTGTTCACCTCTAGTTGAAAACCTTAGGCGACATCAAGATGTAGACAGGAATAAAAGCCCCGCACTCTAAAAAATCTTTTACTTAGTAATAGTTTAATACTCATTTTAAGCAAACTACTTAGTAATTAATAACTAGTGATTACTTAGGCATGATTGCTTTTTACTTAATTTATAAGTGTTTTACTAACCTATTACTTAAATCATTTGAATTACTTATTTTGTCAAATGCTTTACTAAATGATACTTACTTTGAGTAAAAACAATCTTTCTGAGTATTAACTGTTCAATATTAGTTACTTGAATTAAGAAAAAATATCGGCATCGTGTATATATATTGAAATTACCACGGGTTTTCACACCAATTTTAGCTTGAGGCGAAAATAAAGGCATAAAGGGCCAACCCAAAGTTAAATCAGTTTATATTCAGGCTCCCATAAATTATGTCGTTGACACTTAGATGAAATTGTCTCTGTGTTGATGCATGTAACTGCCGTCAAACTCCGTAAAATATGACGTTTTTGGTTTGTGACAAGGTAAAATACTGGCGTGAAACTGTCTATGACATTATTCAAAGTGCTGTGGTCTGTATATGACATTATCTTGAGTATATGCTGGTTTTACCAAGAATTGGAAGGACGTCATATTATTAGAATGATTGATAAAACTACCTTGAGTATATTCTGGATTTACCAAGAATTGGAAGGACGTCATATAGAATGATTGATAAAACTACCTTGAGAATATGCTGGTTTTACCACGAATTGGAGGGGGGTCTTATTAGAATAATTGATAAAACTGCCCTGAGAATATGCTGGTTTTATCAAGAATTTGAAGGACGTAATTTTAGAATAATTGATAAAACTTCCTTGAGAATATGCTGGTTTTACCAAGAATTTGAAGAACATCATATAAGAATGACTTTAAATATTTATTTGAAACTGGTGCTAAAGAGCTAGTTGGACAGTGTTTTTCTGGTTAAAACATCAATTTTAAATGACAATAAATCATCTTTATTGTCTTGAAATCTGTTCACTTCAAAATTCATGGATGGAGGGTGGATAGACCGCCTGCTTGGTTTAAATTATGAAGAGTTTCAGAGAATATTCTTAAATATACATTGATATATATACCTATATCAAATGATTAGCCACATTTCTAACACTCAGGGAACAAAAAAAATAAATAGATTTAAAAAAAAAATAACAATAGCCATTTAAATCATTCCATCGAGCCACCTTAAATTAAAATTTTTATTTCATTATGACATCTGATTCAAACGAATAGTATCTACAAGGTCATAATGATTTTTTTTCTCACCTTCATCTACATAATGAATGAACAAATAGACTGTCTAAATGAATTATTCTAAACCTTGAGCAAGGTTTGGCTCAGATAGTTCATAAGCCTGACATATCCTAGCAGGTTCAATGCAAAGTACACTAAATAAGAGATGAAATCCAGTGTCCATTTTGTAATTTATTTATTTGTTTTGTTTTATTTCTTAATTTATTTTTGCTTGAAATTTGAAGTAAAAGTAAAAAAAATTGTTCCGTAGTCGAATCCGATTTAAGCACAAAATAAAGCTTTTGTAAGTCTAAAAAGGGGGTTATACTCCCTTTTCCATGGGCCCCTTTTACTATCATACATAAGAGTAAAATTGGAAGATAAGCTTTTTTAAGTGATAAGTGATACAGGTTTTATAAAATATAGTGTAATGACAACGTTTAAATACTTTTGTTTATTGTTATAAATCAACATAAATGGATCCTTAATTATATAACTCATATGTGATTTGATAGCATTTCGCGTTTGAAACATGATCCAGATGTTTGTAATTAAGGTCACATTTGAAATTGTTGTGTATGCTGTGTGTGTGAATGGAGGACGCCGAATCTGTGCGATTTAATAATGTACAGTAAGTTACTAAATTCATATTTTGTGAAGAATTTAAACATTTATATAGATAATTTCAGTGATAAATAAATACTTTAAAATGTTTATTTGCTGAAACAAATAATTTTATATAGATATTTTGAACCATGCAGTGACCATCAGTGTTAAATGTAAAAATGTGTCTTATTTATTTTGAATTATCATGCCCGAATGAGTGGGTTTCTTCATAAAGTATAAATAGTTTATTTATTTATATATAATATGCTATAAAAATAATAATTGCGTTAAACAAAAAACAAATTTACTTGCAATGCATGCATGTGCAACATTTATTGGCATGTAAAATTGGTTTGCGCTCCGTCAAAGCTTTTTAGAGTCATTCGTGATAATGATATGATGTTTTCAGTTTTGCATTTTGTCAGGTTTGTCGTGTTCGGTATGAACAGGGAATTACAAATCCTCAAGGCAATAAGAATACATTTTGAGACGAACAGAAAGACAGATTTTTGTATTCCTTCTAAAAACTATTTATGTGCTATATCTTAATATTTGTTAGCAATGTTTAGTTTTTGAACAGAATACAATAATATTCAACTTATTTAGGCCTTTAAACAGCCAATAAAGGTAAGAAATTCAATGCATGCATTTTCAACGTTCAAATTCACTTAGGAATCACTAAAATAGTGATTGATTTACTTGTTAAATTACACCTTTCAAGATTGAGTAATCAATTTACTCACATCAGAGTAATACGATTACTTATTCTAATTACATAAACTAGTAAATCTATTACTTGTTTTAGTAGATAAATGATTTTATTCTAGTAATCATTGAATTTACTTATTTCATTCGTAATAAGTAATGGCAATACCTGAAAAAAGTAAATAATTTACTAGTTTATGTGTAAAAAACACTCATTTTAATAATACAATTACTCAACTTCATGGTGCAATAAGTAATTTCATTACTTGTTTCAGTCACAATTAATACTAGATTCTTATTTTCAAGTATTATAGTTACTTATTTTCATACTTATTTAAGTAACGAAATAAGTAAATTCGTTACTAAGTAATATGAATACTTAGTAATTCATTAAATAAGTATTACTAGTCATGATTGGCAATTACTTAAGATTCTGACAACTTTAAATACTTAAATATTTACTCAATTTGAGTAATTGATTACTTGTTTTGAACAATAGTAAGTAAAAATTTTTTTAGAGTGCGTCCTTGATAAACTGGAGTTTTCTATTATCGTGTACGTTTTTGTCACATGTACATTCACTCCATATCCTTTCATTTTTCCTATATGTCAAATTTTAGACTTATCTGCAGTTTATGGACTAATCCTGCAAATGTGAGGTAACTCCTTGAAACACGTGTACAACATAATAAAATTTTATTGTCTATTCTGCAACTCGGTTATTTTTGCATTTTTGAAACGACTGGGTTAATGCCACTGTTGATTGACAAGAGCTCCCTGAGGGTATTTACGAGCGCAGTAGTTAGACTTTTTATAGAAATTTACTGTTTTTATCGAAATTCTAACCCCTAAGAAGGAGGCTTTAATCCGTGTTTTGTTTTTGGTGGATGTCCTTAGGACTGGATTTGGCCTCAAATTTGGAGATTTTTTGGTAATGAGTACATCTCTCAACACTATGAATAAAATAAAGTACTGTCCATACCAGTGACAGTCTTTTTTCTAACTGTCATTAACTGGAAACGTCCTATAAACAACTGTGAAGACTAGAAAAGTACTGTTATTGATTGGGACAGTCCTTCAACGTAGTTTATAGACATACCCATGACTCTGACAAATTGTTAGACACTGTAACAATAAATGACAGTCAGTTACAGTATTTTCCTGTATTGTATATAACTGTCCCCGATTATGACAGTACTTTTTTAACCGTTAAAGACTGTCATGATTGTGATGAACTGTCCCCGATTGTGACAGTACTTATTTGGCCTAATATAGACTGTCATGTACTGTTACAGGTAATGATAGACGTTTTAGAATTTACATGTACTGATATGCACTGTCCTAAACTGTCGCAGTCGATTTTAGGCCATTGCAATTTTGTGGTTAATTTTACTGTGTTGTCACAGGTAGAACATGTGTAGAAGTTGTCATTATAGTGGAGTGGATACCAATATACTTTTATTCATAGATATGGCAAAATTGTAATTTTCTGTAATGTACTGATTTAATAGAACAACACAGTTTTCATGGTTAAAATATTTCTCATGGCGTAGGAAAAATAAATAATTAAAAGGTTTACATAACACAGAAGATTAGAAATTGTTTAAATTTGAAAAATTCAATTAAGATTCAAGTGAAAAGACGATCTAAAACAAGAATTGTCTGTTTTTCAATCTGATAGAAAAAAAATACATTAAGCGATGTTTCAATATTAGCATCCATTTGTTTTTAGCTATTTTTATTGCGGGAAGGCAATATCCAAATCACTTATCAGATTACACTTTCTTATACGCTAAGTTTGGCGTCCCATACCATTACTAAAATTATTTTTACACAAATTATTGTAATTATTTATAGATTATTCATCTAATTTCTCCATCATCTCAAATTCAAAACAAAATTCCCATGCACTATGTTGTGTCCCACGGTAGACAGGGCGTACGCACCCTCTTTAAATACTGTTTAAAAAGTTTTAATTTTCCAATATCTTATCAATTCTACACGAAAATGAAATAAAATATAAATAATTTTTGAATTAAAAAATCATGTAATTTTTATATAATTTTCGAGATTAACAGTAACGGCTTCTAAAATCCCATATTTTTATAATTTTACCAGTTAATTGAAAAATAAATAAGTGAAACAAGGTAGTTTACTCGGAATACAAGTAAAAAAACTGAATAAACTGTAACTTGTAAATAAGCAGTAATTTCGTGCTGAAGTTTAAGACCTAT
This sequence comes from Modiolus philippinarum, assembly GCA_002080025.1. Taxonomy (NCBI): domain Eukaryota; kingdom Metazoa; phylum Mollusca; class Bivalvia; order Mytilida; family Modiolidae; genus Modiolus; species Modiolus philippinarum. The sequence goes on from MJUU01029880.1 coordinate 146,163, forward strand.
TTTTTGAATTTCATTTTATGCCCCTATAATATTGTGTGTATAACAGCAGCGATTGTGTAAAATTAAAATGTGTGAAAGCTTGATCCTTCAGAAGTACAAAAATCAATATGTGTTTGGTCATCCTGTAAATTGTGTATGTCACGATTAACGACTGACTTTGGTATAAAATTCAAAAAGTTACATGATGCACGGATTGACAATTTTTCATTTTAAAAAATCGATTCAGTTAGGATCGTGTATACATACTGGTAACTCAAGAGACAGAACAAGTAAGTAAGTTTTCAACTTTCACATGTCATCCACTTGTGCATTTACAACAAGGGTACATTCATCCGTTCCAGGTAAAAGTCTATAGATTTACTCAAAACTAACCCAAAATGAATAAAAACTACCCTCAACAAAATTACTATGATGCCTGGCTACTAGGAAGTGTTCTGCTTGTTTGACAGAATACCATTTTTTAAGCTTTCGAATGTAGGGGAACATCAACGCATTATAGATGTAATATTATGTGCATGCCAGTGCAAATAGGGGGAACGTCTAAACACCAACGTGACAGGACTCCAGAGTGTGTAATGAAATAGTCAGAACATGAAATAGTGTCCGCTAAGAAATACTGTTCGCCTTTAGAATTGTTACCAATTTGATAAAGTCCGAGGACAGAATAAAACGCATGTTGATCATGAATTATTGTCCTCTCGGACAGTGCACTTAAGACACTTTCCCGTTTATTTATGAATAATAGAAAATATCAAAAGATAGAAAATGTCCCAATGGATATAGGAACTTATTTTTTTTTGTTCCTTCAAAATACGGTTTTTACTTAATTTTCAAATTCTGTTGACACGTACCGTTCAAAGTAGATCGGTCAAAAGTGATCAGTCCGAATAACAGCTTAATTAACAGCAGGTCAGTGTGTATTACTCGAATTTATTAAACAGGTTGGGTGTGACTTAATGTTCTCTGTCTTGTAGGTAATGTTAACACGAATAATCCGGATATAATTGATCCGTGACCAGTCAGGTCAATTAAATAGAGTAATATATCATATTG